>JALIRR010004778.1:12500-30000 GCA_023091755.1 Montipora sp. Colony 1 RG-2022
TGTTTGAACTATTGTAATGACAATTGCATCGCAACAGCAACAACTAGCTGGATGAATGAATAGGAAAGAATACAAGAATCCAAGAACAATCTTTGCACATAAATTTTTTGTTCATTAACTCAATAAGGAATCATGATGCCCTGAACTTAACTTGTTTTGCTTATACTTGAGAAAGGAAGTGAGGTTTCAAATCAAGTTCAGCTCTTACTTTGCTTTCTTCCAAAATTATGCCAGTCAGCTGAGTGCACTTCGGTGAAATTACCACTCTCTGGAAAACATCTTTTAATTTTAAAGTTTTTGAGGGTTGGGGAGGAAGTGGGGAAGCTGAACCTGCCACTGGCATGCATAAATTTTCAATAACCTACAAATGTATTTGCTTTCAGGGTCTCTTGCCCAGAGGTAAACAACCCAATCCTCTCAGAGAAAAACACTTTCAAGTCAATCATGCTCTCCAAGAAGTTGTCTCCACGATCCCCAACTCACTTTACCTGAACTCTGATCCAGGTTTTGTGAGGAGCGATGGCACAATTAGTCATGAGGATATGTTTGATTACCTTCACTTAACACGAAAAGGATATAAGAAGTTTGCCACACAAATTCATGATGTTGTTCTGAAATTTGTAAAGTATCCCGATATTAGGTCATAAAATGCAGTATTGTCCATGATGTCCCTGAAAGCAGGGATATAGGGGGGAAAAAACAGGGTGAGGTCTTTCCAAACAAGAAGTAAGAATGCTATTTTCTTCCTGTGTAATTCATCTATGTGGCCCTTGTTGCTTGAAGCATGGTTTGCGCTAACCAGTGTTAAATACATGTACCATGGAACCCTATAGCTTTTGATCCCTCTGAACTAATGGTTGGCGCTAACCAGGCTTCGAGCAACTGGCCCTTGAGCGTTAAACTTAGTAATTGAAATGAGCCCAAAACAGGAACAGAGAAAATCTTTGGCTAGGGTGAAAATTGGACCCACGACCTCTGGATTCAATCGCTGTTGCTCTACTACCCTGCTTGGCAGACTAAAAGAAATGGAAACTACTCAGCTACAGGGTCACACAAATCTTTCTTTCTTTTTTTCTTTTATGATCTTCACACAAGTTAAGACAAATTACCTTGGGAGAGCAGGTCAGCAGGGAAAGAGAAAAAAAAATTACTTAAATAATGGAAAGAATTTAAGCATACTGAATAGTGTAATAGAATATTTTCCCCATCCCATAATGCAATACAATACAAGTTATTTATCCCTTGAACTGTGTCATGCTTCAGTGAACTAGATATCCATAGGTATTCAAGATGTTACATTTTTTTTACATGGGAATAAATATAGGACCGAAAATTTCACTCTTATGGATATCTTGGTTGAACTATAAGTTCTAAATCGTTTGAAGAAATGTTCCCCCTTTCATTACAAAAGAGTTTAGTCTATCAGTAAGCTCTATTTGGAGACAGCTTGATTACTAGAATGGCTTTTGTTGGGGTGAAAGGGTGAATAGGGACATTTATCCCATTACTACCCAAGATCATCCCCAAGATCATCGCAGGCCTATCCCCGGCTTTAAATTGGCTGGTACCCATTTATACTCCTGGGTGGAGAGAGGCACCGTGAGAGTAAAGTGTCTTGCCCAAGAACACAACACATTGTCCCCAGGCCACTCGACCCTGAGTCAAGCGCACCAACCAGGTGGGGACCGCACCTTCCGATGAACTAGCATCCCATCCAGGGGAGAGTAGAAATACTCCTAGTCGCTTCATGCTACGGAAACCAGGGATAGGCTCCAGCGTGTTGGGCCACTGCCCTGAACTGGATCTCCGAGGAGGCATTACATGACCTCCATTAACAAGTATAATGGAGGGCAGGTCGTTTCGCTAGAGTTAAATACCCGTTCGCCCAATAAGTAATGTGACAGAACAAGGAGCAAACAAAATTTTATGTCCATCCATATAAAATACAGATTAGCATAATCTTTCCCTAAATTTAAACTATTTGGATTTTAATGGGTGACCATTATCTACCAGTTGATTGTGTGAGTGTATCATTTAAGCAATAGACCACAAGTTTTTATGGTTTATAGGCTGATAAACCATGCGGGATGTTGATAGAACACGAGAAGAATTCGTAAATCACGAGCCGCAGGCAAGTGAGTTACGAATTCTTAGAGTATTCCAACATCCCAAGTGGTTTATCATGCCTATAAACCATAGAAACCTGTGGTCTATCCCTTTTATATAATAATTCAGAAGACATGCTATTTTTCCATGAGTTTACTGGCACAATAAAACATAGCCGATTGACCAATCAGAGCGTGCGCATTGATTTGGTTATTATATAAACTGGGATATACCTATTGCTTTCTAAATCATCTCAAAGAACAACTTGGGCTAACAGGTTCTCAGCGAATTGGCTTCAGGTGAAACAACCGCAATTTGTGGAACATTGTTTGGTGTTAGCTTGATTCAGAATTATGAATTTCCCTATCGGAGGTAAAAGAGTTGGGCTATTGGGTATTAAAAATTATTAAAGGGAGGTCTGAAAAAAGTTTTCTTTCACTGACCTTTGGGCGTACTTGAATCTTTGATGATAGACTATATTAGTAAGTATATTTATTAAATTTTCAACCTCGGTTAATGCATTTCTTGTGCTCTGATTGGTTCACTCAATTTCGGTTAAGCCATTAGATACTGGCTTAAAATGTTACAGTATGTAATATTGCGACCAGAAATTAAGCCATTAGATACTGGCTATATACTGTAACATTTTTAAGCCAGTATTCAACAGCATATTTATAGTTACAGTCTGTTATACCAACCATAGTTAGTGGCTTAAAATGATACAGTATATATCATACTGTGTTATTAACATATGTTATTTCATGTAGTGCCCGTTTCTTTATTGTGCGTGGGTGTGCACTTAGTAAGGTCAGCATGGTCCTCCTTGTCAACCTCTATAGCTACGCTATTGAATTTCTCTCGCCAATAGTTTTCCCTCAGTTCTGCATTTCTTCTCTTTCGTTGCTCTTTCCTTATTTCTTCAAGCAACTCCTCCCTCGAAAGAAACCGCTTGTTGCGTTGAGGTTTAATGGACTTCCTCTTTGAACGGTTCTTTTGGCTTTGGGAGTTAACAGTTTTAAACCTCCCACAATTTCTGCAAGTTTCTCCAAAATTGCTAAGGATTTGACAGGATCCTGAATATACTCTTGTCTCTGGCCGCTTTGCTGGGTCTGAAAGGTGGGTTAGTTGACCAACTGTGTGATGGGAAAGGCTGGTAATGGATTGATCTTCTTCAAGAATGAATCCAAGGCAGATGGGGACGGTGTTCAAGTATTGCAGGATCACTGAAATTTCTTCTGTTAGTGGTGCGCCTCTCGTCTCGTCAATTCTTAGTAATGAACCCAAATCAAGCACACAACCATGGGATTTGATCTTGTAATTCGGCCTAGAGGAGGCCTCGTTATGGGGTAGTTCCACCAGCATTTCCAAGCTCAAACGCTCACCTCTAAATTCTGTTTTTTCTCTTCGGAAGAAGGAGAAACGGTATGCACTACGAGCTTCTGCCGTCCATCCTTGGGGCAATGACACATCATCCAGCTGCAGAGCCATCTCTTCTACTTTTACTGCAGCAGTGAGGCTTGATGTTACCCTCTTTAAATTTAAATACGCTCTTTGACGAGCATTACGTGGGCCCCGTTTTACAAACTTAACTTTTGCACCCCAAATATCCGTTACGATACTACCAATTGTGTAAGTCGACAACGAGTTTGACCACTCTCGATTGTCCTTCTCTGTCTGACTATGCTTGACTATGTCCTTTGTAAAGGTAAGGCTATCCTCTGAGTATTCGTAATTGGATAGAAGCCTATGAGAAAAATATTTCGAATAAGCATTTCCCAACACGCAATTTCAAAATTCAAAATGTGTGTTCTGTACATTCTATACATTGTACAGTAGAAAACAAACTTCACGCAGATCTGTGCCAATAAACTTACCAGAATTTCCAATGTGGGGGATATCTCGAACCTTTGTGGCGTTTCGGAGAGGAATCACGTTCATTTTCGAGCGATCTCTTCGCCTTTGATAACATGTTTTGTAGCTCCAAGAAAGCCCAGCCCAGCAGAATATAATCCAAATTGCTGTCCGTTGCCACCTGGTAAAGCGTAAACCTATGAGCTATCCCATACTACATGTTAGTCCCATGAACTATCCCACTGACTGCATTAGACTCGTGGGCTATTGACCCGTAGTCCTTGCGGGCTACGGGTCTAATTGTTAAATATCATCCACTATCAGCACACATCAACCACTATCGTTTGACATCATACGCTATCACTACAGCTGTCACTAGACATCATCCACTATCACGACACATCATTCACTATCAACAGATATCATCCACTATGGGTAGACATCATACGTTATCACTAGACATCATCCACTATCACGACACATCATTCATTATCAACAGATATCATCCACTATCACCAAATATCATCCACTATCGTTAGACATCATACGCTATCACTAGACATCATCCACTATCACCAAATATCATCCACTATCGTTTGACATCATACGCTATCACCACACGTCATTCACTATCACCAATTATAGTTCACCACTAAATTTTCTCCGATTCTTATTGGTTTAAATTGATCACGTGACGCGATAGTGTTCGTCCGCGGAGAGACTATCAGCCCATAGTGCCCGTCCGAGGAAAATACCCGGATGGATAGTAGTCGTCCGCTGAAAATACCTCTGTAAACAAGCGGCCTTATGGAAAATACACAATCGAAATTGTATTAAAAGGGTTTTTGTTTGTTTTCTTTTTCAAATTTTACATTGGCTGACACGGCTTTCGTCTAATAAAGTTGAAAATAATTCAACATGATTTTTGAGCTGGCGCGTGGAAGAAAATTTAGTAGTGAACAATAAAGACAATAGAGTGTTCATGTCTCGGAACTATCGGTCTGATAGTTGCCCCTTGGAAATTTGATGTTCTTAAAACTAGCATATTTGCCCTCGAAGCTTCGCTTCTGGGGCAAATATTTGTTTTAAGAACATCAAATTTCCGCGGGGCAACTATCAGTCGATAGTTCCTCGACAGAAACACTCTATTGTTTAAATATCATCCACTATCGTTAAACATTATCCGCTATCACCAGATATCACCCGCTATCGTTAGACATCATATGCTATAACTAGATATCACCCACAATCAACACATCATTCACTATCATCAGATATCATCCACTATCGTTGGACATCACACCCTTTTACTATACATCATACGCTATCACCAGATGTCATCCACTAGCGTTAGACATCGTACGCTATCACTAGACATCATCCACTATCACCCTACTTTATTCACTATCACCAGATATCATCCACTATAATTAGACGTCATCCACTATCACTAGACAACACTTCACGATTACCAGACATCATCCGCTATCACCACACATTATCCGTTATCACAAGACATCATCCACTATCACCAGATATCATCCACTATCACTAGACGTAATACGCTATCACCACACATCATCCACTATCACTAGACATCATCTGCTATCATTAGAGGTCATACGCTATCAAAAGACATAATCATCACCACACATCATCCACTATGAACAGACATTATCCGCTATCACAAGACATCTTCCCCTATCACCACACATCTTCCACTATTATTAGACATCACCCACTATCACCGCACATCATCCGCTATAACTAGACATCATCCACTATCACCAGATATCAAATTCATCCACTATCATTACACGTCATACGCTATCAATAGACGTCATACGCTATCACCACGTATCATCCACTATCACTAGACATCATCTGCTATCATTAGACGTCATACGCTATCAATAGACATCATCCACTATCACCACACACTAGACGTCATAAGCTTCGCCGAGGCATCACTCACAATAAGTTCAAGTTTGTTAAAGGCTTAGGAACACATACAAAGTAAAATAAGCACTGCTCGCAGTCAGCTACAGCTATTCGAGGCGAGCAGTGATTACAACGCATTACAAATCGCAACAATTCAACCTTACAGAATAAAAAAGAAACGTACAATAACTAACAGGTAAAACAAAAGCAACAAAAATGCAAAGACAAAGCTAAGACTAATTGGTTACAAATAAAGAAACGAGATTTACGATTAGAGGAAGATACTTTGCCGATTAATTTACAATGTTTAAAATAAAAAAGAAAAGGAAATTTCTAAGAAATACGTAGAGAAAAACCTCTTGACGTTAATCTTGTGTTGTAGGGGTAAATGTTCGATCGAGTTATTTGGGGCGGCGATAATTTATTGAAGTGCATCAGTCGTGCATTAAGATAGCAATTGATTAAAGTTATTTTCCTATTTCAACAACTGCGAAATTTGTGTCTATCAGTAGATACAAGTTTTTAAAAAATTTATTTTAAGTACAGTTCGAGTTAGTTTAGTTTACCAGTTTCAGCACTTGGACTCCTTCAATTTGACTACTGTCTGTTTCTGCTCTTATGTGGTCTCATCGATCAGTAGTCCATTCAGAAGATTAGGCCAAGCCGACCACATTGCTGAAGGAAAGGACAGACCACAACACCGGGAACTACATGCCCTACTCTTTTTGACAAGTGTGTGGGATCTTGAACGTACCGTGGATGTTATGAAAATTGAAGGGTTGTGAGACGGGGCCTACGGTTTATAGTCCTTATCCGAGAAGACTTGAAAGTCTAACCATTTTGCGGGCAGTAATTAAAAAGGCAACACTTAAACCTGAGTTTTGGTCCGGCCGGAGTCGAACTCACGACCCCTCGCATGGCAGCCCGGTGCTCAACCAACTGAGCAGCCAGTGCGCGGTTTGCAAAGAATTTTATGATATCTGTAGATATACATAAATGCAAAATTTAAAATTATATATACACCTCGAACACTACTAGGATTACTACTGACGATACCAATGGGGTGATATGCGGGGAGATTATACGAGATTGATCTCGTGTAATCTTGTTTGTTTGTTTGTTTGTTTGTTAGATTCGTGAATCGCGCATCTAACAAACTCAAATTGCCCGAGATCACAGCATCCCTTTCGTATGTAGACCGTTTGAAGAAAGTGCGAAGAAAACTTTGTATACAAGCATGGTTTTTTACCAAGGGCAGGGATTAGCTTGCCTCCCTTGTACCTTATGCGTTAACGGGAGGAAAACACTCACGAATTCTCCACTTGTGCAATACACTCGTTTCATTTGTAATAGTACAATTTATCTCTGTCTTGGACGATCTTTTCTCGTGTGAGTCGTGCAGATAATGCATTCTTACTCACAAGGAGACGTTAAGGTATCAGCGACCGTGATGCGTGCAACTCACTGTGATTGGAAATTAAAAAAAAAAGGAAAAAGAAAAGAGAAAAAGGCTCATCAGCCTCACACTATAGTCTAATTTCCCAGTACTTCGCAGTTTGTGAAGCTACATTAATGGCGAAATTGTCTACCTCTTATATATTGAATATTGAGTGCTATAACTGCGAAACAATGTAAGTGTTTACAGAATTGAAAGACAGCGAAATTTGCACTTATTAAGCATAAATTACATCTCTTTAGGTTGGTTTACACGTACGACGCATACGCAGGCGCATTAACTTGGAGTTAAGTAGTGTATTTTGTTCACACAGTGATTGGTTCAAAGTTCTGGCGCAATTTTTTCAACCAATCAGAAGTAAAACCAAAACCAATAGTGGCTCGCGCGTGCACATTTTCCCGCGCTTTGTGTCGGCTACGTGTAATTACTTCGAGTTTTGATTGGTTTACTGGATTGTCTCTGTCCTTTTGATTGGCCACAGTAATTACTTTGGTTTTGGTCTTACGACACTCAATTGAAACTCGCTCTAATGAAAGGTACCAATCATCAAAACGCTACTGCGTCTGCGTATGTTGCTTGTGCTTATGCGTGGTGTAAAACAACCTTTTAGGAGACGTAATGCGGCTACACTTTTGGCCATAAGTCAACGCCAAATCTGACTTTTTTTATATAACCTATCGGTAGCTGAGACTACTTAGTTTGCACACAGAACAGTCATACACCACTCTGAACTTTGTCGATCCAGCCACAGGTGTTCACACGCAAGACGCATAAAGAACACAGCGAAAGACAAATTTGATACAAACCCTAAGTTATTGATGGAGGAATCTATGTTGAGGAGATGGTATCGAGATCCTAACCCAAACTGATGTTTGCAATGTTACCCGGAAAAAAAAGGGAAAAGCGCGGTGGTCTTATGATAAAATGCTTATTGACTGAGTTAGGTCGGGCCGGACGGTAAAATATTTGGCGCTCGGGCCAAATAGTTTCCCGTCCGGCCCTCCCACTCAGTCAATAAGTACATAGAATGCTGCAGCCACGATGCTGAAAGGCTTTGCTGTTGCGCTGGAGCCTCGTAAATCATATTTGTCTTATTTCCGTATCTTAAAAAAATCCTGTAGATATTCAGGGGCATCCTTTTTCAGACATCTAAATAACAATACTAATGATGAGAAAATTCTACGATGTTCTAGGGATTGTGTACCAACTGCTTTTAGAGCATCGTCATTAACAGTACGATTTGAGTAAATTAAGTTATGTTCTAATTATATGAAAATTCGTTTAGGCTGACCTTTGCCAATCCCCAAGAAAAGAGGAGCATAGTATTCAAGATGGGGTAGGAGAAATGCCTTATATAGCCTTTCCATAGTCTCAAGAGGGATAAAAAAAAAGCCAGCTTATTGTTTAGGGTTACTCCCAAAATCTTCAAGTGTTCTGAGACAGAGAAGGAAGCATCATCGATTTGGAAAGCAAAGTCATATTTTGAAGGACCAACGACAAAGGCTCGCGTCTTGTCCGGATTTATTGTAAGATAGTTTAGATTAAACCAGTCCGATAAGGAGCTTAAGGCATTGTTGGTAATAAATTTTGAGAGAGCTACAGAGGTATCGGAAGTTTACAGGCGATCTACACTTGGTTTCCCAACTGTTGCCGGATCGCTTGTTTTCAGATCATCTTTCGGTTGTCTGCGCTCTTTAAACCTAAGCCTGCAGTTTCTGTTAAGGAACATACTTACAGAAACCTCTAGGCTGCTGGCATTGCTAAAGTACTCTTGAGAACTTGATTAGCTGCTAGAATGCCACGCTAGCGGATATTCTGAATCGCCACGTCCCTTGGCCTACGTGTAGCCGTACTCTACCCTATGTATTGTATAGTAATTATTTTAATTGATTGTGATGTGCCGGCGATCATATTTCAATGTAGCTGGCGCGATAGAAATTAATAAATTATTAGAAAGGCAAGCCTTCGGATCTCCCCTCTTGTGACAAATCCAATTAAATCGAGTGTGTAAACTTGATAATGTTCAAAATGTGGGTTTAATTTGCTGTAGTATAATAATAATCTGGAGTACAAAATGTGACGAAGGAAACTAAATTGCATTTGAAAAAAAAAACGGGGCCAAAAATTGCAAAAGAGAGCCTCTCTTTGCTTGCGTCATGGATACATCACAGCTTTTTCTATTTGACCTTTGCCTGCATGACAACCGGTAAGGGTGCGTTACATTGATCCTATTCAGGAAAATCCGACTAAGAATATGTTGAGTGGTTATTTAAAACGGTATGTCTGGTGTTTTGAAGCAACAAGGATAATAAAGATATGTTTAAAATAGCATTTTAGCAGGTGGATGATGTCTAGAGCTGGAAGACAATGTCAAATGACAGAAGCGATGATGTCTAGTGATAGCCTATGACGTCTATATCTGGTGATAGTGGATGATGTCTAGTGATAGCGTACGACGTCTAACGATAGCGGATGATATCTGGTGATAGTGAATGATGTATAACAATAGTAGATGATGTCTGGTGATAGTGGATGATGTCTAACGATAGTGAATGATGTGTGGTGATAGCGTATGATGTCTAACGATAGTGGATGATAGGTGGTGAAGGCGAATGATGTCTAATTATAGCGTATGATGTCAAACGATAGTGGATGATGTGTGGTGATAGTGGATGATGTCTAGAACAGCGTATGATGTCTAACGATGGTGGATGATGTCTAACAGTAGTCAATGATGTGTGGTTATAGCGCATGATCTCCAACGATATCTGGTGATAGTAGATGATGTCTAGTGATAGCGTATGATGTCTAACGATGGTGGATGATGTCTGGTGATAGTGGATGATGTCTAGTAATAGCGTATGATGTCTAACGATAGTGGATGATAGCTGGTGATAGCGTATGATGTCTAAAGGATGGTGGATGATGTCTAGTGATAGCGTATGATGTCTAACGATGGTGGATGATGTCTGGTGATAGTGGATGATGTCTAACGATGGTGGATGATGTCTGGTGATAGTGGATGATGTCTAGTAATAGCGTATGATGTCTAACGATGGTGGATGATGTGTGGTGATAGCGTATGATGTCTAACGATGGTGGATGATGTCTAGTGATAGCGTATGATGTCTAACGATGGTGGATGATGCCTGGTGATAGTGGATGATGTCTAGTAATAGCATATGATGTCTAACGATAGTGAATAATGTGTGGTGATAGTGAATGATGTCTACTGATAGCGTATGATGTCTAACAATAGTGGTTGATGTAGTTCTCGAACTTACCAAATAAAACGCATAATACTAAACATGAGGAGCTTAACTTGGGTCAGGAATGTGGGTCCCCGCTGTTTAGGTAAAAAAAATTACCAAAATCTCAGTGGGTGTTGTAACAAGACTCACACTAAAAAGGCAGAGCGAGAGACAAAGGGAGAGAGAGGTGTTAATCTCGACACATTTGTTGGGCCGACTTCGTCATAAAGTTTTAATGACGACAAATAACTCAAATTACTTTAAATTAATTTTGAGTGAAGTGTCAAAATAGTCCAGAGGCACAGTAAATCAATCTGAAATATTTTCTAAAACACGGTTTACAACGGCCAGCATCATGCCATTAAAAAATGGATAATTATTTCTTTATTTTCTTTATTTCAAATTAATTTAAACACAGGCAAATTATATCTTAACTTTCAGGCTACCGAGATGCAACTTGTTTTGCCCGGCATACACTTTTCTCAACAGCAACGGTGAATTGGTTCTTTTCTGATTTTAAAGCAATCCATTTTTAAGTTTTATACTTATGGAACTCGATAACTGAGGAATAAAACTCAACAGCTATTACACCTTCGAACATCTAGTTCCCTAATTCTCCGTGTAGTCATTTATCGAATGACTACACTAAGATTTCGACCGTTGTCAGCTCAGAGTCGGTTTGCAAATCGAAAATCCATCCCAGCCAAGATTTTTTCACGCAAAGCTAAAGCCACATCATCTGCGAACCTCCATGAATGTTTCGTAGTCAAAAATCCCCACGCACTTGGCTGGAAATGAGCATTTTCTGCTTCGATTTCCACGATAGCTGATGAATTTAACTGCTTATGATCGCCGCACAAGACACGGAGCTTGGGTCCGAGGTCAAATTAACTCCACCCGATGAGGTACAGTCATTACAACACTTACCCTATCCCCACAGCGGCTTCTCGTAACCATGGAGCTGTTACTTCGTCTTAGAACATTGAAAACACGGCGTCAGATGTTCCAACTCTCACGCATTTTGCGTGAGACACAAGCATTTGATATATTTCTCACGCCCACACGCATAGACACCACTTTCTCACGCTAAGACTTTTACGCCTCCAGCGTCCGTCCTAAAAGCAGCTAAATCTGTTACTTATGAATACAACAAACTCCACATAAGCGTAAGCTACAATGGTTAACATTGAAGTATAGGTTAATGCTGATAGCTAGTTGTGAGCTAGTCAGTGTTGTTGTTTTGTAAATACGAAAACCCAGCACTTTTACTTCTTAAACGTCAATATTATCAAAGAAGTTACATAAATCATTGAATGAAGATGTCAAAAAAATGTTACTTTTGAGAATTTATGGAACATTTTTGCACCTTTAGAATTTTGTAAATCTTTTCTGAAAATGCAGAAAATCGCATTTCAGGGACTCAAATTTTCAAAAATTTTCCGGGTGGGCATGCCCCCGGACCCCACTAGGTGACTGCCTGCCATCGGCAGGCAGTAGCCGGCCTTCGGCGGGCTATTGTGCCCAATCTCACTCATTTTCAAAACAGAAAGTTGGAAGGTCTGACACGGACTTCGCCACCCTGCAAGCAGAGCCTTTCTTTTGCTTGCTCAATTTTGGCGTTCTCGAGAAAGGCTCTGCATGAATCGAGTAAGATCTTTATTGAATATGCGCTGCATGTTGCCAGGATACAGTCTCGAACCCAAGCCTAATATGCCAGATCTCGCCGCCATCTTGGTTTTTCATGGTACAGCGGGCTCAATTATAACCATCGGTTTTGTCACTAAACGGACGCTCGCACTGGAAAAACCGGTTTGACGAGAGAAAACAAGATTGACTAGTCCAGAAGTTCGGGCTGCGGCAGCTTTAAAGAGTTGTCGCGATTCGAGCAGAGCCTACTTTTCTCCTCCTCAGTAAAGAAAAAGACAAAAGGAGGCTCTGCTCGCAGGGTGGGACTTCGCGAAACTGTGAAATGAACTCCAAAAGGTACAAGAATACAGCAGAGGTCAGTCATTTTGATTCATTTTATTGAAGGAACGTTAAATTGAGCATTTTTTAGGCTTTATAATGGACTGTATTTTATTTCCCGAATTGGTTCTTTTCTGATTTTAAAGCAATCCATTGTTAAGTTTTATACTTATGGAACTCGATAACTGAGGAACTGGGAAATTTAGAATGCCCAAGAACGTAGCTGCGTAGAATTTCATTCCGGGCTAATTGATTTCCCAGCATGTCACAGGGAGGCACATTCAATATTAATCACAGACTTATCAATTTCCTAGCTGCTATCATGATATCCTGATATCATGAAATTGAACCTAACAGCAATTATTTTACCTCAACGTTTGAGCGTGAGCCTGTATACCGGGAAGGCTTCCAGCACCGAATTCCCCGACGTCAACATTGTTTACTGCCTCCATAACTCGTTTGAAAACATTAGCAGATTAGACCCGCCGAATTTCGAAACGTGATCACCATTTTCCCGCAAAAAATTACCGACTTGAAGGCGACAAATCTCTCTTCGAAAGAGCTGGAAAAACTTTCCTTCGACAAATTGGCTAACATTTTACCCTGGATGCCAGAGGTCTTCTCGCTCACCAGCGGCGAAGAGCGTCGAAGTAGTGCTGGTCGGCGAGAGACGACGGCGACCTGTACCATTTTTCCCCGAGTGAGAGAGTTAATCCATGAATCCTATAGAACGAAAAATGGTTCCGTGTCCCAGCACTAACCGCCACTGTCGATACGCGCAAACGAACTGAAATAGATTTGTGTTTCCCACAAAATTCATCTCGCCCCTAAATATGGTCATTCAATAAAAAATTAACTACTTTTTTCTGCTTAACGTAAGTTCACAGTACAATCTGATCGATCCTGAATGCTTTAACACTTTTCTGAATACGAAACACCTTTTGTGTTATGTTTTTAGCCTTTGTTGATGGATATCTACACCGTCAGGAGACGTCCAGCCGAGAATTCCTGAGTCGGCTTAATCCAAATCTGCAGTTGCAAAACTAAAAAAGCCATGAATGTTGTTCACCCTGAAAGTACAGCCCAGAAGCCACTGAAGACTACTGCTATAAAGGAAAAATGGAACAACTATGTCGAAAATGCAACCTTGCACGGAATACAACACGTTTTTGCACGTTCAGCGATTTTTCGTCGAGTTTTGTGGGGTTTCTTCCTTCTGTCCGGAATTGGATACTTTTCCTATCAATGCACGTGTCTTGTGGAAAAGTATTTTAAATATCCGGTTCATACAAAGATAAGTTTGAAGCGTGAATCACCGATCGAATTTCCAGCAGTCACCATCTGCAATTTTAACATGTTTAAGAAATCGCTTGTGGATCGCAGTGGTTTTGGAGACGTTGCCAGATACGCACAGAGAGACCCTGGATTGCAAATCAACGAAAGCGAAATTGATTGGAGCCAATTTGAAAACTATAGTATGTCATCGCTTTATTCTAGTGGCGGCCATCAAATGAGATACATGATAAGGCAATGCGTCTGGATCGGAGAAGAGTGTACTTATCGCAATTTCACCCAAGTCTTGACCTCCATGGGTCTATGTCACACCTTCAACTCAGGTGAAAATCTCGTTTGGTCTTGTTGAAAAGAGCCCCATACGTTCCTTATGCACCGTAGTACTTTTGAAGTGGCGAATAAGCCGCATAAAAACCAATTTAATTGCCCCCTAAATAGCGACTCATCTTGCTGATAGCTTTATCCAAACTTCGAAGAGCAGGGACAGCTGTCTACATAAAAACGTGAAATGCTCCCAATCTGGAAATTTTCCTCGATCGGACGTTTTACCTCGGAACAAAATCAGTCTGAACGATAGGAAGTGTAAAGATTTTTTAGATTTTTGTCACCGAATTAAATGTTAGAAGTTTATCATAATTTAGAAGGAAACTGTTGAAAATTCAACACTCGGCACTTTTTGAAACACTAATACAACCAAATTCAACAAACAGAGCATTTCTGTTGCTTAATAATTAATTGAGCGCAATAAGTCCGAAACCGACGAAAAATTGTCTAGCACATCAAGAAAACGTCCGAATTCTTAAAAATGTGCTTTCTTTTGTCACCGAATTAAATGTTAGAAGTTTATCATAATTTAGAAGGAAACTGTTGAAAATTCAACGCTCGGCACTTTTTGAAACACTAATACAACCAAATTCAACAAACAGAGCATTTCTGTTGCTTAATAATTAATTGAGCGCAATAAGTCCGAAACCGACGAAAAATTGTCTAGCACATCAAGAAAACGTCCGAATTCTTAAAAATGTGCTTTCTTGTTGTTTTATTGGAAAATAAGATAAATGTGGCTTGAAGTTTTAAAATTGTGAATTACGCTGATAATTAATTCAGTTTTTGCGTGTTTACAAACCCAGTCTTCTGTTCCTTTATGGTGGACAAAAAGTAATTGGTTCTAATCAACCACACTGAAGGGAGTAAACTTGTTTACTTATCAAAAGATAAGATCACTTTGTCTCTCGCCTTCTCGCCGTGATTCTGCATTAACATTCTCGTGTGCATTTGGATTCCCGTTCCAGTATCACCTATATTGGAGAAATTTAATTCGCATTGCGTTCATGGCAAACGACAAATGTCAGGCTGAATTTCGAGAGTTGCCAAAACTCAAAGAATCTTGTCCAATTTCAAATTTAGGTCATTTCTTTCCTGTTATCTTCAAATATCAGCTGCCGTTTGCCGTTTCGTGTAAACTCGCGCTAAAATAGAGACATTTAGCTACAGATTTTCTCGGAATTACCGCAAACCGCAAGCCGCAAACCTCAAGATATCACGTATAACTTTGGCCTTGCCGTCGCGTTTGACGTTTGCAGTTCACTTTTCTACGGTAAGCACCTCTTCTAGCGGAAAGTGAAATACGGCAGAGTTTTTAGACAACCTAAATTTAACGACCCCACGTCTAAGGCTAACCGGTTGCTTCTTTCATATCTAAGCTCCTTTAATGATAACTTTTTAGGGTTCTGAGGTGACATATTTAAGAGTTTTCGGCAATTTAAGCAACGTTGAAAGGGAATGGAAAAACAAGCATGGCGCTAGCAACTCGAGAAATTCCAAGTTTTTCGAGAAAATGCGCGAACGTCTTGCTAAATGCTCAGAAACGTCCTTACCTCTGACGGCAAACAGCTAACCTCAAAGTGAAGTTTGGGGTTTACAGTTGAGAGAAAAACCCGTAGCGAAAAGGTTCTAATCTCGCGGCCAACAAAATCCGGGCTAGAGGCTGGGGGAAAACGTTAAATGACAATTTTATTTGGTAAATCCCTATACAATCCTGTATTTAATTTCTACATTCTGTTTAAGGTCAAGATGGGACAGAAATTTTGAAAGTAAACAATGCTGGAGCTAAGTTTGGATTGAACCTGTTGTTAAACATAGAGCAAGATCAGTATTTTGGCCTGGTCACTAAGCAAGCAGGTGTCAAAGTCCTTATTCATCACCCCCAGACTCCACCAATGGTCGATGAACTTGGATTTGCTGTGGCGCCTGGTACAAGCACCTTCGTTGCAGTCCAAAAGCGAATAGTAAGGAAAGATTTAAGATTTTTTGTTCTAAAACTATGCCTCCATACTCTCATCAATACTCAGTAACGTAGTCTTCGTAAGTCTGTAACTCTCTTCACCCTCTGGTCCAAAGAGGCTGTGATCCTGGGCAAAATGTCGAGACACTTTTAACGTCCTTCATCGTGTCTAAAAACGATTTTTTTCTGAGAGTAAGCCTCCCCCCCCCCCCCCCCCCCCCCTAAAGAAACAAAACAAAACAGAAGGGAGACACAGCCGCCTTATTTGAGCCTCGGGGGAGCAGGGGTGGCACAGTGGTGAGAGCACTCGCCTCCCACCCATGTGGCCCAGGTTCGATTCCTCGACTTGGCGTCTCTACTCTGCACCGAGAGGTTTTCTCCGGGTACTCCGATTTCCCCTCTCCTCAAAAACCAACATTTGACTTGTGTTAATTGTTAATTTCACTTTACAGTGTCCCCAATTAGTGCTCCAGCGCTAAATCTACTAGACACTTAAATAAAGTTCCTTTCTTCCTGAACAACATTCTTTTGAGTGGGAAGAAAAGAAGGGCATCAGTTGGCTTTCTCAGTTGGTCTAAAAATTCGAAAAATGGGAAAAGTCGCAACTCTTTTTTTTGCAGTAGCTTAATTCGTTCTTGTCTTTAAAAGTGTCTGGCATGGTCAACCATAAATATCGTATGCTTTTTGCATCGTCCTCTTTCAAAGATCACAATCAAATTTTCCATTCATAATAACCGCGGAAAACAAACATTCGGTGGAGTTACACAAACAAAAGTTATAGGACCGAAACAAATCGGACGCCACTCGAGGGAGGAGACAACACACTGCCTTTAGTCTTCACGCTCCCAGCCCTGAAAGCAGAGTCTCTTTTGATGTTTCTGGAACAATCAGCGGAAGGCATCCCTCATTTTCTCACTTTGTGCTTTTAAGACAGATTCTAGCACACAGATCTCATGAACTTCCCATTTTCAGTTTCTGAACAAGGGAAGAAACGCGGGAAATTTTCAAAACAAGGTTATCTTCTTATATTTGATGGCCGGTGCATTTCTTAATTTCCTGAGTAAAAAGCTAAACTGGATGTTCCAACAAAGAATTTCGACAACTACTAAAACTGACCCACTGCTGCGCTTATGTTCCATCTAATTTCCTTGCACAATTTTATAGGTAAGGACTCTGGAATTTCCTTACGAAAGCAACTGTACAGAGGAGCCAATCACAAATATGCGTGGCTACACTAAGTACACGACTTCCGCATGTCTGTTAAGATGCCATGCAAGATACATTGTGCAAAATTGTGGCTGCAGAGACGTGAAACTTCCACGTGAGTACTTGGTCCGAACCATCTGCGCTCTA
>JALIRR010004779.1:0-7500 GCA_023091755.1 Montipora sp. Colony 1 RG-2022
TCAGACTACGTTACGATGGCGATCTTTTTGACGTACGCAGACTTAGAGCAAAATCCAAAGTCCTTACAGAGTTTATCAGAGAAGCCCAGTATGCTGATGACATTGCAATTTTCAGTGGCACGCCAGACGGCCTGCAGTCGCTATTGACCTCCTACAATGACGTTGCCAAGAGGATGGGCCTGCGCATCAATACGGTCAAAACAGAGACTATGTTTATTAGCAACATGGCTGAGTTCTTCATAGATGGTACTAAGTTAGCCAAGGTCACCCGCTTCAAGTACCTCGGCAGCTATGTTAGCAGTGACTGATCTATGAAGGAGGAACTCGCATCTCGTATTCAAGCAACATCCTGTGCATTTGGTCGATTGCGCAAGAGAGTGTTCGACTCGCATGATCTCTCAGTTTTGACTAAAGTCGCTGTGTACAACCAATGCTTAATGCCCCTTCTGATGTATGGCAGCGAAACTTGGACCCTATATCAGCATGAAGTCAAGCAGCTCCGTACAATACAACAGCGTCATCTACGTCTGATTTTAAACATCAAATGGGATGACTACATCAGCAATGAAGAGATGCTGCGGCATGCGGATGTTGAGGATATGGAGGTGAAGTTAGTGCGGACTCGCCTGCGCTGGTTGGGATATGTTTGTCGAATGGAGGAAGACAGGCCGGTAAAGGAGCTCCTGTACTGTGAGTTGGCCCACGGCTCTCGACCAGTAGGCTGGCCTAAGCTCCTTTTCAAGGACACCTGTAAAAGTGCTTTGAAGTGCGACCATGTCTTCGGAGTATGAGAAGAGAAGGGTTCGAGGCAGAGCGGAACAGAGAACTTAAACTGTGGACATACCGGTGTGAAGGGTTATAGGTTAGGCGTATATATTGTCTGCGAAAAAGAAAGACGAACTGAAGAAGAAGAATCGAATAACTTCCAGCACCGTCGTCCTCGTTGGACGTACAGAGTTCACCAACGATGCTGCGCCATGGCTGCCAAAAAAAAAAAAAAAGAGACGTGTCAATCATCGTCGCCGTCTTCGAGTCCAAGGCACCTTCGTCAACACCACGCATGGACGGCTACGATGTTGTCGACAAGTCATTCATGGTGGATGTTTTTATTTATTTTTGATGCGGAGTTATCGTTGCCCACACTGCCGGGGAGACTATTTGCAATTGGATCTTTACGTAACGCGCACGTGATCTTTTGTTCGTTCGTCTTTTTCACTTCTAGAGGTGGTCGAATGCCTTATTTGTTAGTAGAGAGATTTCTCATACAAAAGCTTTCTACGAAAGATTAAACGCACGCGAATACATTTTAGAGAGGTCCACGGTCCCAGTCCACTTCTTCAATTCGCTGGGGTGCTGTGGCCAGTACGTGCACGCCATGTGAGTGGTGCAAGCGCTGCGCTGCGCGACGAGCCCCATCTACGCTGCCCTCACTGCTTCCCCATGTACAAAGAAGACGTACATCCGTTGCATCATGGACATACCGTTTTGTTAATAGTTGTAAATATGTTGTAAATAGCTTTTGTTTGATTCGCTTTATCAGATCGTGTACCCCGTGTATGTTTGACTTTACTGATGCAGGTGAGAGAAAAACTTTGTCGCTCTTGCCACTATTGTTTTGGAGGCAGTGTGGCCGAGTGGTTAGGCCCCGTGCTTTGAGATTCGGAGATCCCGGGTTCAAGACCGCGTTCTGACCACTCACTGAATTTGTTTCAGGTAGTCCCTGGTTCAATTTCCTTTCGCACTTGTAAAATAGCCAACTGGTTTGCCTCCCGCCAGTTGGGATTCTTGACAATTGTATATGTTCAATGCTCGGAGATATCAACTACTAGCTACTCGAATCCATCTATTAATGGCACTTTTATACGACGACTGTGACCTGGGGGATGGTGTCATGGTGACACCGTCAGATTGGGTCGATGCTTTTCCGAATGGTACTTTTCGCAATTTTTTACACGGTGAAAAACACCAACATTTCATACTCCCAACTCCACACAGATGAAGAGGACGAACTCGAAGTTATGCATTCTTTCTCCGTCTGGATGTGGAGAAACAGTTCGCTCTGGGAAGCCGAACAAATAATTTTCTGTTTATAAAGGAACTTGCGGGCAATCATTAAACTTTCATTGTAAATATATTGTACAGAGAGAAATGTAGGACGGGTCACAATAGGTGACCCACACGTTTGTAAATGGGCAAGAAATCATGTTTGGAGTCACACTTTGTGATTTTCGGACTGTTTGTTCCCCCTTGTATGACCTTCTCGGTGCCTTGTTGAGCCTCGTCTCACGTCATCGGCTCGGGGCGCTCTGATTGGTTTCCCGTGACTTCACTGGTGCGTAATTGAAAACGTTATTTAACCATGACGTCTTTTTCATTGAGATGCATCGTCTTCCGGTTGGTCCATTTTAACACCAGCAGCATCAACTCTAGCGGTATAGGTAATAGACGGTATTCTTCTACCCTTTGTTCGACTTCGACATTCCAAGTTTCTGTCTTGGTTCTTCTTTGACGCGTGTGAAGTTAAAGCCACACTTCATGACATTTGTAATCCATTCTAGTTACATTTTTAAAAAAATAATTCAACGGCTGTCTAACCTCAAACCAGAAAAAAACCCGTGAGCGGCAAACTTAGGCACTTTGAGGTGCCTTACTACAGTGTGGGGTAAGAAAGATCTTAATTAATGAAAACATATGCACAGTTATTTAAAGTGTTTTTATATCACTCTAACGACAATAAAGGTAATGTTCATCCTGATATTTAATCGTTAGTACTCAGAAAAATTAAAAAATGAAAGACTTTGAACGTGTTATAGTCGTGGGAACCGAGAAAGAAGTTATAGTCGCAAAAAGGCTTAAATCTACCAAGGAGTACATGGCAGGGAAACGGGACATTATGGGCAGAGCATAATGTCATTCTATGTCAAGTCAGGGCTTATCACAATAACCCACAACATAAAATTAAGCATTAATACTTGACCAATCAGGAATCGGAGCGTGCCGGCCAGTAACACTCTTTGGGCAACCCTTTCCATTTTATATGGTCACACTGAGCACATGTCCTGATTCGATTCAGTTCAGCTAAAGAAATATTTTCCTCTTCCTCCCGCGTCCACCGGCTTTGCGACTACTTTGTTTTTAACGGGGTAACTACTCTTATTTCTATTGTGGGCTGTTTTTTCCGCCCCACTTTTGCTGAAGCCTAAGTTCAGTTTATCGTTATTTGTTTTTCTGTAACAAAACATGTCACTTCGGTGGCCCAATTTATGCCAAGTCTCTTAGCAAACTACGCAGTACGTCTTCGAGCGTAACTTTTGGTCCTGCCATAGGACAAATCTCATATGTATCTATAGGAATAATGATTATTGGCTTGATATAAAATGATTTTAATCCCCGTCACGATTTATTTCGCTGACATTGTTTAGTTTATAAGCTGGAAAATAAGAAGGAAAATTAAAAAGAAACCACTTGGTTTGGGACAAAACAAATGGATCACTAGTACTGGCAATTCTTGTGTACAACGGCTTCAGTAGATTTTTCGCAAATAATTATACATGAAACGCTAATTTTCGTTTGTTTTGTAACGTGCTAAGATGAAGAATGTACTTTTACTCATGTTTCATGTTTCAGTGGGATGCAAAAAGGTGGTTGTGGGGGATAGCGAATAACATGAGATACCAGAACCATGCACGATGCTGTGAAAAGTTTGTCTGTCAATCGGACAATTTGGCAAATGATATGGTATTGACCCATGTGTTTTTATTGAAACGATTTCACAATGTGAGGCCTAATCATAAAGAGCCCATTGTAGAGAATTGATTTCAGACACGTAAAAGAAAGAAATTCAATTCCATTTTCCTTTCTTCCGAGTGTTAAAGAGTATTTAAGACGCCCATTTCGGGAATGGCACTAGATGCATAGATCCATTGGCAAATCATGCAACTGCTGATCTTGAAACATTTCACGGTAATCTCGTGGAAACGACAGCAAAAACTACTACCACAAAATCCCTTGCAGCAGACCAAGGTCATCAGTTAAGTCCCTACCAACGGCAACAAGATACCTTTTGTGCAAAACTCAAATAGCTGCACTACCCTTATGATGAAATGAAGGCTTCATTGAGAATACGAGAGTCCAATCAATCCCAGAGATGGGGGCCTGAGAGGGGGTCTTGCAGTCAACTCTCGTTTTTCGAACACCCCAGTATTGCAGACATCTCGCTATCAAGGACAGAAGAAAATCCCCCCGCCGAAACTACTTAGAAATGTATGGAGGTGACTCTCGCTCTTACGGAATCCCGTTATTTTGGAATTGCGGACACTTCGTGTGGCTCCAAAGTAACAATTTTATTGTGTTCCTTTCGTTACAAGTTGCGATGAACGACAAACTCATGTTCTCCTTATCTCGATTTGGTGGTTTATGATATTTTCAAAGTAGATATGTTAGCCGGCGCGTCCGAGGCATCTCTCTATAAAGCGCTTCTGCATTTTACTGTGCGTCCGCTGCAACTTTTTTCTTCCATTTTAGGGGTGGAACTCTGTCCTTGGCCTGCAATGACGGGCACTCAGGTAGACCTATTAAGTAAAGAATAAGAAGGGACTTCATAAAGTGAGATAGAATTCGCATCTGTCTCATCCTGTTTTTAACCCTGATGAGTAAAAGACATAAGCCATTTAGATTTAAATTAACACAAGTCACAAGGAAGATGCAATGAAAGCCAACCCGGCGCCTATCCAACAACCCTCCCGCAAAGAATATAGATTGAATCAAGAGAAATCCCAAATTATGTACCTGTGACCAGTTGGGAAACTCCACCTGTACAGAAAACTTCGATATTTTAATATGTTCTATCGACCATCAAAGTCCCCAAAACTACAGCCTATTAACGAAACAGAGTCAGCATCTCAGATTTATTAATCATTCCTGAAGTGTCCACCCCAAACAAATAGCTAAATATTCCGCAAGGCCAACGGCTTGACGTCACCGCCTAATGACCTAATCACACGATAACCTGAGTTGGTGCAGACCTTGACCATTCAATAAGCATGACCAGTTACCAGATATGTACTTTATAAATCTTCCAGGAAGCCTTCTCACTAGTTTGTGAGGATTGCATTTTGAGATGGTACTCAGTTTAATTTGCATGTCGAAGACAAAAGTTCTAATTGTTGAAGAGCAAAGGACTTTTTTGTTGCGTCATAACAGAGATATTATCAGGGAAATCAGCTATTTATTGAACGCAACATGCAGATTTATGAGAGAAGACCATTCATTTCCTTAGAACCTTTCTCTGCTTTCTTACCTCTAGGCAATTCACAAATGGACGGTCTCTCCATCCAGTCTGGAAGATCGTTAAATAGCCCGTGGGTACGTTGTGGATAATTCTTTGCCATCACGGCGACGTCTCCGTCGCCAGAAGGTTGAGACCAATGTGGACACGATTGCCACTTGTCAATCGTCAGAGGCTCTCCACTCACCCATTTCCAGTTCTGGCCTATCTTAGTCAGACCTATGTGCCATTCTGTTTCGTCAACACGGCACGAGCTAAATTCCTGAACCTCTGCATTAATTCTGGCCCATTCCTGGTTTGTTTCCATAGAAACTAGGTCACTTCCGGCTCCCCACTCTTTGCAAGCCTCTCGGTTTTCGGTCCATGTTTGGCGGCGACAATCAAATATATAACACGCAGACGGGAAGAAAAAAATGACTGCAAGACAGAAAATGGAAACACAAAACATGTACGATGGTAACCAGGGAATTATCTTGAGATCCTTTGGAGTTTGGGCTTTTAAACTGTGGGAAAACGGGTGCAACATTGGTGGTTTGAAACTGGTGAAAATTTTGAGAAAACAACTCCCAACATTTTATTTGTTCCGTGATCGCCCAGCGTATATTATAGTGCGTTGCAAGTATCAACATTGTTGAGAGATGTGGGATTTAATTGAAACCACTGACAGCCCCATCCAAAATCTGCCCAACATTCCTGGGCTATAAATGTTGGGAGTTGTTCCGCCGTTAGCGAGCTTTAAAGTGAATGCATGATACGATTTGATGTTTAAAAGCCAGGAAGAAAGAAATGGGAGAGGAAAATCCAGCGTTAATAATAATGCTAGGGTTAATGAGATCATCGTCATCATGATTTTCGTCATCATTGTCATTATCGTCATCATCTTCATCATCATCGGCAACATCATCATCACCTTTTGTATTATCATGTGGAGTTTTCGATGCTATGGGTCTTAATGTGGTGTCCACTAGAGTGCAAAGCAACAACTAGTTGGTAAGGGCACTCTACAGCTAAAGGGCATTGCCAATCGTTTCTACAGTTTTCTACTCTTACAGAAATTTTGTGATGATTCTAGCAGATCCCAACAACGACGATTTATCATTATCATTACCATTGTCGTACCCTGGGTGCCAGAGGTTTTTTTCTCGTTGGGGGCGACAGAGCGAGAAGACCTCTGGCATCTCATTTTGGTTGTTTGATGAGAAAAACATATGTGTTTCAGCAGCGACAAATTCTAAATTGTAACTTTGGGATACTATTACTATACAACATAAATAAGATGGGACCAGGAGTGGACCCCTGGGGAATGCAGCAGATAATATCCATCAAGCTTGACTCAGTGTCATTTTATTTTACATATTGTTTACGTTTGCTTAAGGTGGCTGAACACAGATTTTTATACCTATGTTTCATTTATCTTTTTCTCTAAAACCCGTGATCCTTTGGTCGCCAGAAATGGTAGCATGCAAGTTAACAACAGGAACTTCGGTTTTCTTACAGTTAACCTGACATATATGCCGTTGCTATGGCAACATGAATAAATATAAACAGGCCTTGAAAACCGGTTTTGTTTATTTACAGAAAATATGGCCGTTAGATTTTCTTTATAATTTGCCTGCAACAAGCTTGTAACGATGCTCACAAGTTAACAATATTTTAATAATAATTTGACAGAGGGATCTTTAATTATCCCTTGTTGAAGGTTCACTGGAATATCAAGAATTTCCTCCGTTAAAGTTCCAATTTTTTTAAATACTCCAGTTACTTATTTCCTAAAGTATTTTCGTGCCAAATTTCGTTAAATTCTAACGAGTGGTTCTCGAGAAATAGGCGTATTTCGGAGAAAGCTATTCCGCATTCAATCGCAATTTTTTAACTTACTACGCATGCGCTGCATTCGACTGGGTTCTTTCGATAACAAGGAAAAATCTACGATTTGCGGAGTTCTTTGCATCGTTACCTTTTCTAACATACATTTCTCATAAAAGACTAAAACCATCAAAACACTTTGTTCAATTATGAGAAAAATAGTACAGATAGTGGAAGCATTGAGCAAATAAAATGATTGCTGCATTGAAGCCATGTTCCTTGCGCATGCGCTGCATTGCGTTAGCAAGAGTGCGCGCGAAAACTGTGTTCGGCCACCTTAAGTAGCTTGTAAACCCGGGTCGTGGGAGTCCACCTATATCATACTTAACGAATTTGTCTCAGCGCAC
>JALIRR010004779.1:12500-30000 GCA_023091755.1 Montipora sp. Colony 1 RG-2022
CAGGATTAACACATCGCCATCCTCCAGCCCCCAAAGATGGGAACTGTATATTCCATGCAATGAATGACCAGCTAATACGCCGCGGAAGGGTCTCGCAGAGTGCCACAAAAGTGCGATGTGACTTGGTAAATTACCTCCGTAGTAATCCAACAACCCCGAACGGGACTCATTTCAGAGAATTTATCAAACATGGAGCATGGGATACCTATCTGAGAAGGATGGCTGTGGACGGTGAATGGGGTGACTGGATTGCTTTATGAGGCCTAATTAACATGTTTGAAATCCCGGTGGCGGTAGTATCAAGCTTAGGAGAAACGGGATTGAATATTATCAGAAACCCATAAGGGTTGAAACGTGTAACGGCCACTTGTGTGCTGGGAAACAAGCTTCTAAAATTTCAATTTTCTAAGTACCATATTTGGAACAACAAGAGCGAGGGGTTTCCAAATATGGTACTTAGCACTGAAACTTCGCACTGAATATTCGAAAGCTGTGAACGCGCGTTACATGTTTCAACCCTTATGGGTTTCTGATATTATCCACCCCGGAGCTGGTTATGAAAACGAAGCCACTAGCGATATGGCCTTACTTGGCCATGAAGCAGAGCTGCATTACCATAGCCTTGAACCAATAGCTGCTCAGAATCCCCAGCTAGCCATTGCTCAGGAATTAAAGCAAAAATACTGCGAAGGAAAAATAACAGAAGAGATTTGTCCCAGATGTGGAAGGCAATTCGAGTGCTACTCACAAGGTGTATTTAAGAGCGGTGGAGCATTGCAGGTCTACGCAAATGATAGCGTTTTCTGTAATAGTTGTTTAATGGACGACTTTTAGTCAAGGACATGGGAAAAAACAAAACTGCAGTATTGCATGTTGAACCAAAGCTTATAGGCTAAAACATTGCGTTCTAGTTATTAATGTTACGATTGTTGCAACAGGGGCACCCAACAACCAATTTGTTGTAAAATGTATTATTATACCCCAGTTAATGAAAATAAATGTTATTGAGTCATTTCCAGGTGTTTTTCAGAGTTGCTGGGAAAACATTATCTGTTCCTTTTTCCCAGCAAGACATACAAGAAATTTCCCAGCCAGCTAGATAAAATTGGTTGGTTTCCCAGCCAGGAATTCCGCGCGCTTTCAAATCCCTCGATCCAAAACGACCGAACAAAAGCGACAAAACCGGGACAAAACAGGTTTTTTCCGCAACCGCAATCACTCTGACCAGCCGTCGTGTGTTTGGGAGAGGGAAGGGGTTCTTTTTTTTTTTTTTTTTAGTCGTCCTCAGTCTTCAGAGTTTCTACAGCCAGGTTGCAAGCCGGGCCCGGGTGGCGTCCTTTTCGCCTCGTCAAAGAGATCAGTGGGCCGTTTCTCGAAAGTCCCTAAACTTTTCACATGTCACAATTCCCTCTTTATCTCAAGAAGGGAGAGGGTTTAAGTGTTTCACAATCCGCTTTTAGTTATCTCAAAACAACATGCTAAAAGTCATCGGGACTTGTCGAGAAACAGGCCCCTGGTCACAATCGGTTTTGAATTGCGTCCAAGTTAGTTTTTGATGATTGTATCCGATAATCAAATGTGGCAAATTTAAACTATAATGAGGCAGAAACCTGTTGCTAGCCATGCATGATTTAAAGTGATTTTAATAAAAATAAGCGCTCTTCTCATTAATTCTCAATCCAGACCATTCCACCCTCCATGCCATTCCTCACTTTTTTTTCGGGATCATTTGCGGTCCAAAATGGGGATCATTTGCGTTCCGGGATCATTTGCGGTACAGTTTGGGGATCATTTGCGGTCCTGGTATCATTTGCGGTACAGTTTGGGGATCATTTGCGGTCCTGGTATCATTTGCGGTACAGTTTGGGGATCATTTGCGGTTCTGGGATCATTTGCGGTCCTGGGATCATTTGCGGACCCGTACAGCTCTCAATTTTAGGAAAATCTAGAATTTTAAGAATAGGCTTACGAGAAATCTTGTTGGTCTGGTTCATTTATTAACTGATTATTCTTACCAATTCGGATGATCTTCGAGTTAACTTTTGTGTGATTTGGATTAGAGATTCAGTTATAATTATTGTCAAAAAGGAAGACGAATCATCTAAATTCAAACCTTCTTCAGTATTTCTGAAGCTTGAACAGACTTTTCAAGCGTAAACAAGCTACCACCGCACCGAAAAGCGTGCGAATGGTACAAATCACAGGTCAAAAATATAATCGGCTGCTCTGATCAGACATATCATTTTCTTCATACGTGAAAAAGGAGATAGGCCATTTTATTGGCTAACACCTGACTATCCCAGCTAGTGAACGAAAATTTACTTTGTAGGTTTCTATTGCGTAAATCTCAGTACCTAGGTAATAAAAAAAGGCCAATTTAGATCTCGAGGCGTACACTCCCAGTACAATACTATTTTGGGTACCCTCGGGTGGTGTGTGTCTGACTCTGTTAGCAGACATCTTTTCTTCGATCACGATCATGTGACAGATATGTCTTAATAAGCTTAAGTAGCCAATGACTGAGTTTAATATTTCTCGTCATAGGAAATGTGAGCCTGGTTTTTACCTGCTCTTCTGTTACCAAAATATTGACCGAAAAAGGGTATTTTGAAAGCGATTTAAGAAGCGTTTGAGGCCTCTCGAGCATGTTACCAGTCGTCAGTAAAATTTTATAGGCTTTTTGACAATTGACGTCAGTTTGACTTTAGGCCTGTGTCAGTTGTCAGGTAACCCCATCCAGACCCTTTTAACTCCTTTGAGTTACAAACATGTAAGTGATAGGAGCCTTCAACGGGAACGTATCCAGGAGTCTATTTCGTTTTTCTCCAAATTAAAGGGGCTGTGTCACAGCATTTTGGGGTGATTCTTGGGAAATCTTTGATTGATTATGAGCTAATTGAGTTAATATGAAATTTCCTTTGCCGATCAAATCATTGCATGATGGTGATTCAGGCCATAAAGGGCTATCATCCAGGCGAATTATAGCAAAGTTAAATGTCGGGCCCACTCATTTGCCTTTAAGTCCACATAAATGCAATCCGTTTCAGTCTTGTCCAATTTCGCCAATCCATACACATTTGGCATTTTTCTATTCCATCTTTGAGGTTATACAGATGTATTGCGCTTTTTAATGTTATATAGTTTTAAGTCGTTATTGTGTGTTACATTCTATTTTATGTTTATGGGGATCGATGATGTGTGTCATGAGATTGCCTAAAATTGCATGGCATAGCTTTAACACCCAGCTGAAAAGAAAATAGAACAATAAGATAAAAGTAATACCTGATATAGCTTCAAGGACCAACAGAAGAATGCCAACAGGAAGATGTACCATTCTCTTCTAAAATCAGGCCTGTCTTGGGAAAACTATGGAAACTGAAATAAATTAACAATTCGTTAATCGTGTGTATCCCACTAAGGAGGAAGAGGGCCATACAGTTAACACAAAGAGCTAGTACCTCTGCTTGGTTCACTTTGTTTATAAATGACTTGGATGAAATTTACCGTTCGTTTTGTGGGATTCGATGACGACGCACCAGCCGTGGAGAACATTTCCGGACTTCAAGGGAATTTGACCTGCTCAACGGGTACCCGTTTTTCTTAATTGCCACCGGCAAGAAACTCATTTATCTCCGCCCTCTGTATTTACGTGGAATGCCCCCTGCTGGGCATTCCACGTTTATTTTTTCCTCGTATCCACAAATTGTAAAGTGTATTATCATTGGCTGACTTCTGTAAATAGGAAATAAAACAGCTTATTCTAGTGGCCACATGTTCATTCTACGTCATCTACATGTCATGGTCATTGTCACTTTTTGTGTTTTCTTCTTTGTTTCCCGAAATCGGTGAAGTGTTGATTTCTATTTAAGCCATTAGTACCTGTTACAGCTTTCATATCGTCGTTATAATCTGTTTCATGAAAGGTATGTTGTGTTTTGTGATGGTTTTTATCGATCACACAACGTGTGAAAACTACCGCAGTACTAAGCAAAGAATGATCGCCCGAAAATTTAGTTTGTAATTACGTGGGATGCCTCCTGCAGAGCAGACCACGTTATAAAATGGGAGCCGTTTGTTTTTCCTCCTTTCTACAAATTGTAACTTTTGTTATCACTGGATAAATTTATAGAAAATATAATGGCTTATTTCAGTGGTCACATGTTCATTCTACCTCATCCACGTGTCATGGTCATTGTTACTTTTTGTGTTCTCTCCGTTTGTTTCCCTAAATTATTTCTACGGGCGATCGCCAGGTTTCGTTTAATGTGAAGCGCTGATTTCTATTGAAGCCATTAGTACATGATACAGCTTTCATATTGTTGTAATCCGTTTCAGGAAAGGTATTAGGTCTTTCGTGGGGTTTTTTTATCGGTCACACAACGTATCAAAACTACCAAAAACCTGATTGTAACCGGCAAATGATCCCCCGAAAATTTAGTTTGTAATTCCGTTTAGATTAGAAAGAGTCTTCATATTAACAACTGGTTAAATATTTTAATTTTCCAAAATTGGAAATTCAAATAATTTTCGTAAATTCGCACAATAGACCTTTTTCGCTTGTAAATTTTGTTTTCCCAATACAAATCATGTGACAACACTCAGGAGGATTGGTCCTTTGTTTTGCTCATTAAAAAGAGCGCATGCAAACATGAATATGTCTGCAAGCACTCGTTTTAATGAACAAAAGAAAGGACCAAACCTCCTGAGTATTCAGGAGTATTACTGGGAAAACAAAATGTACAAGCGAAAAGGTCTATTAATTGAGACCAAAACAAGATACATTATTAAGGTTACTGTGTACCTTCAGGGGTGTCTTCAGTGAAGCGGATGTGGCGCTTTCCGATTACTAAAATCAGGTCTGTCTTGGGAAAACTATGGAAATAGAAATAAATTAACAATTCGTTAATCGTGTGTATCCTTAGTAAATAGGAAGAGGGCCATACATTTAGTACAAAAAGCTAGTACCTGTGCTTGCTTCACTTTGTTTATAAATGACTTGCATGAAATTTACCGTTCGTTTTATGGGATTCAATAACGAAACCAACCGTGGCAAACATTTCCGCAAATCAAAATATTTAGACCTGCTCAACTGGTACCCGTTTTTCTTAATTGCCACCGGCAAGAAACTCATTTAGCTCTGCCCTCCGTATTTTAGAGTAATTCCGACAATTACGTGCTAAACGGATGCGCCCACTTATGTCCACTTATATTTCTGTGTTGCCGTATTCAATGCTCGTAAAAAGAGTTTTGTCTTGGAATTATGGCGTTATAATGTTGTTTTAGTTAGACGGCGGGCTGGTGGGTGGTGGAACATGGGTCGTGGGTCGCGCGTCGTGCCTGCATGAGGGGTCGACGCACCACTGATGGCCCACGACCCATCAAACCTGAGTGGTTAAGGCGGAAGTGTGCTTTTAAAATAGCGAAGCACAACGGTGATTGACCGTATTCCGGAATAAGAATACATGGAATATAAGTTAGAAATCCTTCGTTTTTACGGAGATTCACATTTAAATTGTCAAACATCCGCTAAAACGCTATTTTAAACATATTTTTATTACCCTTCAGGGGCACCCAACGAAAATATAGTTCAAAACCACTAAACATAGCATACTTAAACGAATTTTGGTATTTAAACGGTAGATATAGGCATGTTTTTATCCCCTAAAAATTTTTCATCTGTTCGGATTTCCTAGCTGAAAGTCTAGTGATCGGAAAATTATAGGGATCAAAATTTACCTTTTCGTACATTTCAGCCAGAAAAAAGGCTCCCGAAAATTCTAGGTGACCTTTTTAGGGTAAAAATCCGTTTAAAATGGGCAATTATACCATTTTTTAGATGTTTGAAAATCCTAGGACAGGCAGGCAAGCAAGAAATTTTACAAAAAGAAGTTCCGAAAATTCTAGATCTCAAATCGTCTTCCGAACAGATATTTTCTGAAAATTGACGTTGGGTGCCCCTGATCCTTGCTGCTTCGAGACGCGCCAAACATACCGTTTAATCATCGCTCCACGTATTCTTATTCCGGAATAGGATCAATCGAACGCGCCCTTAGGGAAACAAACGGAGAGAACACAAAAAGTAACAATGACCATGACACGTGGATGAGGTAGAATGAACATGTGGCCACTAAAATAAGCCAATGATAATACACTTTACAATTTGTGGATACGAGGAAAAATAAAGGAGGAATGCCCCCTGCTGGGGGCATTCCACGTAAGTACGGAGGACAGAGATGAATGAGTTTCTTGCCGGTGGCAATTAAGAAAAACGGGTACCCGTTGAGCAGGTCAAATTCCTTTGAAGTCCGGAAATGTTCTCCACGGCTGGTGCGTCGTCATCGAATCCCACAAAACGAACGGTAAATTTCATCCAAGTCATTTATAAACAAAGTGAACCAAGCAGAGGTACTAGCTCTTTGTGTTAACTGTATGGCCCTCTTCCTCCTTATACACACGATTAACGAATTGTTAATTTATTTCAGTTTCCATAGTTTTCCCAAGACAGGCCTGATTTTAGAAGAGAATGGTACATCTTCCTGTTGGCATTCTTCTGTTGGTCCTTGAAGCTATATCAGGTATTACTTTTATCTTATTGTTCTATTTTCTTTTCAGCTGGGTGTTAAAGCTATGCCATGCAATTTTAGGCAATCTCATGACACACATGAACCCCATAAAATAGAATGTAACATCACAATAACGACTTGAAACTGTATAACATTAAAAGCGAAATACATCAGCTGATACATCTGTATAACATCAAAAACGGAATAGAAAAATGCCAAAGGTGTATGGATTGGCGAAAATTGAACAAGACTGAAACGGATTGCATTTGGGTGTGAAACCTCAGTTTCAGTCGAAAACATTCTAAGTTTTAGAAGTTTGCCATGTCAATGAATACTCTCTCTGAAGAGAAGTGTATTAAATTATTCTGTTTACAACAAAAGACCCCCTCCCCCCCTCCTCCATTGTAATATTTCCTATCTATCCAATTTTGTATTGAAAGTTTAGTAAATGCCACTTTCCTTTACATGGTCTATTTACCTTTAAAGGACCAGGATGGACCACAACCTCGGTTGCAGCTACTGGATATACTTCCTCATCATTGCATACCAGTCTTGTAGCATTTCATTTGAAGGCTTCCACCAAACAAAAATGACGTATCAACACTTTCCAAAATTACTATAACATTAGTAAGGACTAATAAATAATAGGAAGCCTTTCTTAAAAAGAGTATCGTCAAGATTGAAATAGAAACTAATGCTGGTCAAATCGTAATTTTACCTTCATTTAGCTTCAAGAGTCCGAACAACAAGTCAGCATCGGCCGTCCGCAGTTGGAAATGCCACTACATATAACTCGCAGGAACAACGCCCAGTTGTAGGTAGGATACGGCTTAGACAACCCGAAAGTATTCTAAGGTGGATCCATGTAAGATGTGAAGAAAAAACTTGTCAAATGAAATGGTATGATATGAAGTGGCACGATAGATGAAATAAAGGCATAATCTTCGCACATACCCAGACAATTTAAAATAACCGGTGGTTTTATAAGGAAGCTTGAAAATTCAAAGCAAGTTCAGAGCAATTCAGAGAAAACTCAAACAACTTTTGTTTTCATTTAAGGGTTTTTTTCACTTTGAAAATTTCACCTTATTCAGAGTGGACAAAACTTAACAGACTCACGATAAAAAGGTTCCAAATTTAAAAAAATAAAACTAAGGGGGAAAGAGAATACGTTGATATCACAGGACATATTAAAAGAGATTAAAAGTTTGTTGAATGTAAAGGATTTACACGGTGCATTTGGTGGAGTTTGATTAGCAAAGGTATAAAATAAATAAGTTAATACATTAATAATAAATTAGAGTGAGAGAACTATTTTCCCTCCTTATTTATGTAAAATGTATTTCATTTCTCTATAAGCAGTTTAAATCCAAATTTCCCAATGAATTCTTCAAGATTGCATATTTCTTTGTCCAAACTCATGACTTTTCGGCGAGCAGTTTTAAAGTTATTTTGTAAACGTGGGGTCATCACTTGCCAGTAAACTCGCATTGTTTGACCGAACTCCAAAAGAGTATATTACAAATTCCCCCTCTCCAAGCCTCGTGATGTCCTCCGTCACTAAGAACCAAGAATGACCTATGTTTGCTGCCATAGGTGTAACAAAAAAAATATATCCGTGTTGTTGACAAAACTTGCCAGTGATCTGCTTTTAGTGGCATTTACACAAATCTTCAATGATTCTATTGAAACTGGCGTTGTCCCAGAAATCTTTAAAATCTCTAGAGTGACACCCATTTACAAAGAGTATTCTCCAATGAATACGCTGTACTAGAAACTATTCAAAATCTCGCAATAGATAATGGCCGAATAACCTGTGGCATCTTTTTGTATTTTCCGAAAGCATTTCACACAACAAATCACCAAGTGCTCTGAGACAAATTCGGTACTGTGTATGATATCGGTGGACTCCCACGACCCGGGTTTACAAGCTACTTAAGCAACCGTAAACAATATGTAAAATAAATGACACTGAGTCAAGCTTGATGGATATTTCCTGCCGCATTCCCCAGGGGTCCACTCCTGGTACCCTCTTATTAATGTTGTATTGTAATAGTATCCCAAAGTTACAATTTAGAATTTGTCGCTGATAAAACACATATATTTTTCTCATCAAACAACCAAAATGAGATGGAAAAAGTAATTAATGAAGATATAAAAAAATGTTTTGCGTCCTTGCGTACTAAACAGGCTGTCACTAATTTTAAAGCCGGTGAATACATAATTGAACCTCTCCTCGGAGAAAAATAAAAAAGGTCAATATTACAGCTTTTAACATCCGGCAGAAATGACAAATTAAATACGGTACCCTCAAGGTTGATAGCATCGACACTGGGGCGCACAAATCCAGCATGTGAATACTAAAATTACTAAAAATATTGGAATTGTTACTCGTTATTCATGTTAAGGCAACTGTACTACAACCTCGTCTTTCCCTATTTAAATTACGGTCTCATGAGCTGAGGTTCTGCAATTAAAACTAGACTGACAATATTTAAAATCGAACAAAATGATGGCTCTGCGAATCCTAAGCTTGCTCAACCGTCCCCCACATCCAGAGCATATGTCGGGCACTTTTTCATTTGTGCCTTTTCCCAGGGTGGAGCATTTGCTAAAATAGCTCAGCCTTAGCCCAGGGGTGGGGCATTGTCAAAAACAACGCTGTCTTTAGAAAATGTTTTTTCATACATCTAAAATTCCTGCGACTTTTTGGAAATTTGAAAGCACGAATTCACAAGAGTATCATTACACGGTCTAAATTGGTGCCCCGTTTTGGGTTTACGGGGTAGCTTGTAGACTGTTTTTAAATTTAACTTTCACTTTATTGCACATTTAAACGAAACTTAGCAGGCGCAGTTTTGATATGCGGCCAACGATCGAGATGAACGTTCAGTAAAAATAACTTGTGTTTGGGGCAATCGAGCCGTAGTTACTAAAACATGGAACGACCTAAAACCACCTACAACCACCTCAAAAAAAAATATATATATATCCAACCACTCACGAAGAATCAAATACCATCTTAAACAAGCCATAATTGTCTAAAATAAGCGAAACGACAATATGTGGTTACCATTTAGCCAAAAAAATCCGGATGAAATGATCGTTTCCTAAAGGCAAGCGATTTTCCGAATTTGTTAAAAACCAACCAGATGAGAATGGCACTTTACGCTGCATACCATCCTGTAAACCGCGCTAAAATCATGAGAAAGGGCCTAGAAACGGAACGATCCTCACGAATTTCCCAAATTCCGGGAAATAAAGTGGCACCATTCATACAGCATGCAGTTTGAACCAATGGTGCCACTTTATTTGCCGGAATTCATTTGGCTTCGCGTTACAATGACTTTCGACACCATTGCAGGTTAAGTTAAATATGCTACTGTGTCCACCGGATAAAATCTATGCATTTCTAGTACCCCCTCAAACTTACCAAACATACGCCCAGAAGACTCTGCACACAAAGACACTACTTAGCAGGGGAGGGACAGGAAAGACTTTTCATGACTGGGAAACGAAAAATAATAATAATAAAAACTAGACGCTCCATAAGCGTACACTGGGTTGCCTGTGGTATGTGTTACACAAAAACATAAGGCACTGAATTGGGTGGTATTGAACTGCAGTGTTCAAGTTAATTTTTTCAAGTGGGGGGTCATTAGGACCATTTGAGGGGTCACCCAGACGTCGTGCCAGCAGAGGCCCTTTGGCTCACACGTTCACACGTTTAATTATTTTGTTATGTCCTGTCCCATTTTGAGGTGTTTTAGATTTTTAATCTTTAGTAATAAATTCAGTTTAAAGATAACTAAACACGCTCTTGAGTAAAACTTACTCTTTTTTCTTTAAAAAGTCTGCAAAAAGCTAACTGCAAATTGCTCTGACTGACGTTTGCCTGCATGTCATGCATTTCTTGCAGTTGCACTAAGCAAACGTTTATTGCACACACTAAGGAAGGACTGAAGATGGTGTTTCCGCTTAATAATTCCCTTTCTTTTCAGTCTAATCTGATGCCAGGTGAAAAAATGTTTTGGCTTTACGTTTGCACCAAAAAATACTGTAAAAGCCGGGAGTTAACAGTAAAAGACAGATGATAAATATATCATAGTTCTTATATATACCTCAGAATCGAATTCTCATCGAAAGATCGTAAAAACACGGAAATTTCTGCAGTTTCTAACTTCTATGAATCATGTTCTGTCAAAAGGAAGAAATTGATCACGTGCTAGGCAACCATAAAGGTGCACGTGATCTCCTTGTGTGAACTGAATGAACTACGGGAAAAAATGTTAATCGTTCGTCGTTTTCAGAGTTTTACAGCGGTTGTCAGTTACACGCGCCCCTCAACGACTTTTTTTCACATTTCGAAAGTAAACTTTACGTGGACATCAATCAAATGTTTCCATGACGATACTCCTGTTCTCTTGGCAGCAGTTGAATTCGTCATGGCAGCATTTGATTGACGTCCACCTAAATTTTATTTTCGAATATGAAAAAATGTCGTTGAGGGGCGCGTGTTACTGATAACCGCTGTAATTCTGTAGTAATTGCGTTCGCTAGCCTAATTTTCGGTTTTTGCGTTTTGTCTGGGGGGGGGGGGGGGGGGGGGGGGGGGGGGGGGGGGGGGGGGGGGGGGGGGGGGGGGGGGGGGGGGGGGGGGGGGGGGGGGGGGGGGGGGGGGGGGGGGGGGGGGGGGGGGGGGGGGGGGGGGGGGGGGGGGGGGGGGGGGGGGGGGGGGGGTATGTGTATTTAGGATGGTGGTATGCCTATGTAGGGATGCATGATTTTTTGACATTCCTAAGGGGCATGTATCGGTGGGAAAACTGGTACCGAGACATGTGATCAGACGTGCCGTACATGTGAGCAGGCCGTACATGTGAGCTCGTCTTTGCGCTGGATTTTTCTTTCGATTCAGTCGCCGCAGGCTTCGCTATTTCGTGCTCTCATCGTTGGATTTTGGTGCATGAATTTAAACGCTTCCACGGTAGCATTTATCGAAATCTGAGGGAATTGTCCTTTGTTTAATTTATACGTTAACGAACAGGACTTTGAATCGCCTTGGCTTTGGGATGTTAACAGTTTTTGATTGCATTTGTTGATTAGTTCCAGTCGCGACAGACCTGTAGCTTAGTCTTTACGCGGTCGAACATTATTTGGAATCCATAAGAGGGAGCTTGAACCAAGGAACGGAAAATTATGAAAATACTTCCTTCATCGGGGAAAATACTCAAATCAGTCGCACGGAGTTTGTTTACGATGAACGAGCACGCGATTGCAAATGTTAGTTGATGTTTGTGCTACCGTTTACAAATTAGCTTTTGCGCTTAAACATTTTACCAGTTAATACGAAATTTGAAGGCTGTAAATGTAAATATTTTTTTGCGAGTCTACTGAACTGGCACTGTCACGTGTCAACAAATCGTACTTCAGTTCGCAAAAAACATGTAAACAATCTTCGCACTGGTAAGCCGTAGCAATAAACTGGATTAAAGAAATATTGTTGGCTTCCCAAATAAACTTCATTTTACACTACAGTGACAAAACAGATCTTTTTCTGACGTTAAAAACTTGGCTACCTATTAGTCATTTTTCAGAAAGAAAAAAATCCTCGCGTATCACATGTCAACCCAAGTATGCAAATTTGTTAAGCTCGTTTACATTACACAACATGATGAATTCACACAGACCGAAAATTTTCACAAATTTCACAAAAACGTATTCCAGCGAAAAATTTATTGAAACAAACAACATATTTGCTATTAGAGGCAAAAAATCCTTCCTATTTCATTGTGGCGTGAACACATGAAACCCAATGGTGTCAAATTACCATACTCAACAAATAAATTTCAGGAGCTTTCTTTCAAATAATTCTTGGACTGTCACATTTCCAAATACTTTTTTTCCCTGAAGACTGTGCAGAGTTGAGCACAAAATAAATATAACAAGAATTAGTAAGATTTCCAATTGTTAACGAAAGATTGTGCAGAGTTGAGTAAAAACAAGAGCCATAAAAAAAAATACAAATAGCCAGGCATCAGATATCACAGATTTACTTAAGGTGTTCGATTCCTTCTCTGTCTTTGTTAAACCCATAAGTTACCAGGGAATTTTCCATTTGGTTTCGCTGTTGTACATAACATCACACTCGGTAAAATATTAGAAATACAGCTCACTTTGATTACGGCTCGACGCGCGAAAGTCCATTACTCGTCGCTTGTAAGATTCCAGATATTTATTTTTTACCGCCTGTCTTGTTTATCCAATTGACGTTCCATTCTTGAGCTCCATAAAGGTATATTTTGTTTAAAGACCCACCAAAACGCCATTTGCGTTTCAGTGACTTCGATCCCATTGCAGGTTAATTAAATATTCCCCTGTGTCCACCAGAGAAATTTATACATTACCACTACCCCCTCAAACCTGACAAAATACGCGCAGACGACTATGCACAAAGACACTACTTAGCAGGGGAGGGACAGGAAAGACTTTCCCCGACACGGAAAATTAAAAGAAAAAACAGAGAAATGAAACGCAGATTCCGACTGGGTTTGACAACCCAGTAAAAATAAAAAAATAATAATAAAACAAAGAAATGAAACGCAAATTCCGACTGGGTTTGGCAACCCAGTTATGATAAAAGATCCATTTATTTGTCGGAAATGTTTTCTCTGCTACGAGAATTTTCGTTAGTAGGGTCAGAATTTTGAAGCAAAATTGCCGTGGCTCATATTTTGTAAAATGATATGATTTGTTATAAATTTTTGTTGCTTTCTCAGTGTTGTACTTATCCAGAAGCACGTAGGAGCTGGCCCCACCGTGGGGCATTTGCAGAATTACTAAAAAAAAAACCAAAGGCAAATGGCCGACAAATCCACTGGGGTGAGGGGAGGGTGACTGGGTGAACAAGTAGGTATGAATCTGCCACCCCATACCTCAACATTCAGTCTTCAAGATCCTCTCGTATTTTACAAAACGCGGTTTGTACAGCACTTACTCTTTACTCAGGCCTAGTTCCCTTTTAATTTTCATTTTTCTGGTTGTGCTCCCTTCTTCTGATTGTAGTAAAATTAATATAATTTACATGAATTCAGCTGTTAATGCCTATTTACAAAATTGCTGTCCTTGATGTAAATATACCTTTTATTATTTTGTTACACTCTTTACCATTATCTTTGTTTGTATGTATATCCTTCATCTTTACTGATATATTGTGTTTGTCCCTCATTTAGAATTGTAATGACGTAATTCAACGTACATGCCGATGTCTACGAAACACGATACTTTTAATTTCTTCACACTGATTGAATAATTTTCCATTCTCAATGCCTTTTTATGTAAAGCTGCACAAGATCTTTCTTTCTACTTCTCTTTTTTAAAAGAAAACATTCAACAAAAGAATAAGAACAAAAAAAAACAATTTCCACACTCCCCCCCCTTCCTCGGAACTTGAAACCATTTCCTATTTTTCTATTTTTTGTGGCCAACTCGAAAGCGTCCGCTATTTAGCCAATTTTAAAAATTTCTGTTTTCCACATTTTTTGTAATGTAGTATACATCTGTGTAATACTGTGGTAAGTAAAAACATAAAATCTGTGCAAACAAAGATTTTCTTCCTCCATTCTTTTCTCCCTCCCTCCCTCCCTTCCTTTCTCCCTCCCTCCCTCCCTTCCTTTCTCCCTCCCTCCCTCCCTTCCTTCCTCCCTCCCTCCCTCCCATCTTTCCTCCCTCCCTCCCTCCCTCCCTCCCTTCTTTCCTTGTTAAAAATGTTAAAATGTCGGCAATGCAGGACAAGATCAATTCCAGATTTGAAATAAGAGTTTCGTACTGCCTTCAAAGTATAACACCTTAAACTCGTTCCATGATGTATTTGAAATTTAGACTGCCTATTTTTTGATGACATATCATATTTTCTCCATAAAATTACAACTTAGGCTACGTTTCTATTTAATTTCGTCACAAAATCAGTACTTCTGGAGGGAATTAAATTCTGAAGCAGTAATGAAACAGAAAAAATTCATATCGTTAACTAATGGCTTTCCTCATCCTTGCGCATCTCTCCATAACAATGATAATATTAACAATAATGATAATGGCGATGATGATAATGATAATGGTAATGATAATGATAAATCGTCGTTGTTGGGATCTGCTAGAATCATCACAAAATTTCTGTAAGAGTAGAAAACTGTAGAAACGATTGGCAATGCCCTTTAGCTGTAGAGTGCCCTTACCAACTAGTTGTTGCTTTGCACTCTAGTGGACACCACATTAAGACCCATAGCATCGAAAACTCCACATGATAATACAAAAGGTGATGATGATGTTGCCAATGATGTTGCCAATGATGTTGCCAATGATGATGACGAAAATCATGATGATGATGATCTCATTAACTCTAGCATTATTATTAACGCTGGATTTTCCTCTCCCATTTCTTTCTTCCTGGCTTTTTAAACATCAAATCGTATCATGCATTCACTTTAAAGCTCGCTAACGGCGGAACAACTCCCAACATTTATAGCCCAGGAATGTTGGGCAGATTTTGGATGGGGTTGTCAGTGGTTTCAATTAAATCCCACATCTCTCAACAATGTTGGTACTTGCAACGCATTATAATATACGCTGGGCGATCACGGAACAAATGAAATGTTGGGAGTTGTTTTCTCAAAATGTTCAACAGTTTCAAACCAACAATGTTTCACCCGTTTTCCCAGAGTTTAAAAGCCCAAACTCCAAAGGATCTCAAGATAATTCCCTGGTTACCATCGTACGTGTTTTGTGTTTCCATTTTCTTTCTTTCAGAAATATTTTTCTTCCCGTCTGCGTGTTATATATTTGATTGTCGCCGCCAAAAATGGACCGAAAACCGAGAGGCGTGCAAAGAGTGGGGAGCCGGAAGTGACCTAGTTTCTATGGAAACAGAGGACGAATGGGACAGAATTAATAAAAAAGTTCAGCATTCTAGCGCGTGCAGTATTGACGAAACAGAATGGCACATAGGTCTGACTAAGATAGGCCAGAACTGGAAATGGGTGAGTGGAGCGTCTCTGGATATTGAAAAATGGCAGGATGGTCAACCTTCTGGCGATGGACCCTTCGTTGTGATGTCAAAGAATTATCCAGCATGTTCCAAAGGGCACTTCAACGATCTTCCAGACCGGATAGAGCGACCGTCCATTTGTGAATTGCCTAGAGGTAAGAAAGCAGAGAAAGGTTCTAAGGAAATGAATAGTCTTCTCTCATAAATCTGCATGTTGCGTTCAATAAAGAGCTGATCTCGCTGATAATATCTTTGTTATGACGCAAAAAAAAAGTCCTTTGCTACTTTTGTCTTCGACATGCAAACTAAGCTGAGTACCATCTCAAAATGCAATCCTCACAAACTAGTGAGAAGGCTTCCTGGAAGATTTATAAAGGACATAATTATCTGGTAACTGGTCATGCTTATTTAATGGTCAAGGGCTCCACCAGCTCAGGTTATCGTGTGATTAGGCGGTAACGTCAAACCGTTGGCCTTTGGGAATATTTGGCTATTTGTTTGGCTGGACACTTCATGAATGATTAATGAATCTGAGATGCTGACTCTTTTCGTTAGGCCGTAGTTTGGGGGACTGTGATGGTCGATAAAACATATTCAAATATCGAAGTTTTCTGTACAGGTGGAGTTTCCCAACAATTGAAGGCGCCGGCGATTAAAACTGAAACAGGGCTGCAAGGTCAGGGGCGTAGCGTCCATATACGCACGTGCGTACAGCTGAAATCTGAAAAAAAAAATTGTTTTTTAATTCCCTTATAGCATTTGTCAAAGTTACCATAAAATAGGACCGATTTTTAAATTTCGAATTATACTGGCGTGTGCTTGTTTTTCCAGTACCTTTTTATTAATCCATAAACGACGTTTTTATCATTGTTTTACCCCATTTTTTGTTGTAGGTTACCAAAAACTCTAGAGATGGGTAAAATAAACAACTAACCACTACATTTTCCGTCGCATTTATTTATAAAAACGTTCCGCGGAAATACTTGGAAATGGCATTTCCGAGACCCTAAATTTCAAAGAATTCCCCCCCCCCCCCTCCCCAGCCTTCGCCACTCCCAATTTCCGCGCTGTGCGTACACGTTCAAAATCTCACGCTACGCCTCTGAAGGTGTTGACTTTCTTGCCTCGCTTCATCTCCAAAGTCGTTTTCACCCACTCTATCAACGGTCGTACTGGTTTATTGAAACAGAAGTGTTTCATAAAAATAAAGCGGAATTCCCGTATGATTGGTTGGCCATCTCCTTAAACACGTGATTACTGTGACAATGCGCTATCTTTTTTCGTTTTCGTACCATGTTTTAATTATGTGATTTGTTAGCAACAGAAAGGGGTCAAGTCCATACCAATTCTTTCTTCCCTAACACGTTTTGTTGTCTTGAAGCCTAAGACTAGTGTTACTAGTGTTATCAGTATACGTCTGGTCACAGGTACATAATTTGGCATTTCTCTTGATTCAACCTGTATTCTTTGCTGGAGGGTTATTGGATAGGTGCCGGGTTGGCTTTCATTGCATCTTCCTTTGTGACCTGTGTTAATTTTCCAGGTGGATGCGTGATATTACTACTGTCTTTCGTTTAGCGCACGCATCTTCCTTTCTTTCTGTCTTCTTTGTTTTTTCGCCGGTTTTGAGGAAAGGGGGGGGGGGAGGAGGGGGAGGGAGGGGGAGCTAAATGGCTTATGTCTTTTACTCACCAAGGTTAAAAATAGGATGATACAGATGCGAATTTTATCTCACTTTATAAAGTCCCTTCTTATTCTTTACTTACAGGTCTACCTACCTGCCCGTCAAATGTTGCAGCGGACGCAAAGTAAAATGCAGAAGCGCTTTATAGAGAGATACCTCGCAAGCGCCGGCTAACATATCTACTTTGAAAATATCATAAACCACCAAATCGAG
>JALIRR010004780.1:0-17500 GCA_023091755.1 Montipora sp. Colony 1 RG-2022
TAATTAACCATGTACATTTTGAATTTCACAGTCCATTTTGTAAATAAGCAGGTTATTGAGGTATTTATCACATATAGGACAAAATTGCTGAATGCTGATTGGCTGAGACGGAGGGCATTTTTTTCTAAATCACAAGGGCACTATTGGTAATCAAGAGGGCATGATTACTAGACCCTGATTGGTTTAAGGACGGTGCCTGCTATTGTTATTGCGCATATGTTCTGCGCATCTCGAGATACTCGGATTTCCTACTGGTGATGCTTACTAAAACAGGGATATTTTTGCGCTGCTTAAAACTATCCGGAGAAAGTAGATCTTAGTAAGTACTCTTGGTATCCAAAAAAAAAATTGGGGATAACCATGCATTTTTGAGAGATAATTAAGCTTCAATTTGAGAATGAACGCCATACATTGCTTTGTATTTTAAAGCTTTTTACAAATATTATTCATGAATTATCCCTGAAAAATGCATGGTTACCCCCAATTTGCTTTTTGGATTTCAATAACACTTGTTAAGATCTACATTTCCTGCAAAATCACACACCGGGGCTAAAATATCTTTAATTAGTAGGCACCGTCCTTAACAGTTGCTTCTCCAGAGCAAGTGAAGTTAGAGATTTTTCTTCCAGATACTGACTTTGATTAAACTCCTTTTTTGTCCACATATAAATAAATTTTAAGCACTATTTCTGTTGACAGCGATGATTTATTTAATTGAACTTTAACCCAATGAAAGGGTGTTAAGTTGATTGTCATTTGTCACAGCATTGAATGAGCTTACCTCAATAATTTTGCCCTTAATGTCAGTGATAAACATGTAATCTCAATGTGCCCCCATGCAATTAAGCATTTTTCAAAGTTCTTCAAATCCACCTCGTCATGAAGCAACTTAATCAATTTTGCAAAAACTTTGAAAATATGGGTGAAATGAATCCTTATACAAATACACATAATACTATACTATACTTTATGATACTAGAATAGTCTAAATTATGCCGCACACCTGTCAATGGCAATTTTTTTCACAAATATTCAAGTTGCCTAGCAATGGTAACCATTAGTGGCCATAAAATTTACCTCTATCATGCCATCGATCGTATTTTTAATTGCTTCATGGAAATTGAATGGAATTTCACTCAAGCCTTTAAGAGAGACTATATTTCTTCAAAATAAATAGGTATCAGTGCTACTGGTAAATTAAATGACAACTGACGTAAGCTTAACTTTGGTTGTTTAAAGTATAATGAGTAAAAAACATTACGATTTTTCACACTTCATTCAATATTTTCAAACACTTGACACTCATCTTACCTGGTACTCTATTTCTAAAGTTTTATTAGGGTCAAGCTCATCAAAAAAGCAGTTGGTTTTGCCAGGATCCACTACCGTTGTAAAGCCATTCGCCAACGCACTCGTCTGATCTGGCAGCAAAAGTAGCCATTGTACGAACGCAAGCAAAAAGAAATTGAGAGGAGATCGCATGATGCGTTGCAACAAACTTATCTCAGAAATCCACAAGAACTGATAAACAATTAGTTGGTTGTGAAAAGCACAGCAATTTCACATTCAGCATCACTGGCCGCAAATAAGCATACGTGTGACCATACGTGTAACACTCAAGCATCCATCCCAAGATTCTCAGCACACTCGTTGATTGGAATCGTTCCCAAGGGAACACCATCTTCAGTTTATGAAAATGCACATCATGACTCGTGAGTCTGACCTAAGTACTTCGTTTAGTGGAGAAAATAAAAGCCATAGTCTTGGTTGATTTACATTGTTTGGGATAACTTTTGCTGATCGTCACGCGACCTGTTGTAAGATTGCATGACAATCAAACGTCACGCAAGCTACAACAAAGGTTAGCCCTCCTTCAACCCCTCTTTTTGCTTGACGTTTCATAGTCTCTTAAGAGGAGCATAACGATTAATTTTCCCCGTTCCAGTCGACTTTGTGGATTGAACAATATTGACAAAATTTACCGACTACAAGCCACGTGGGGATTCCTGGAGAAGGGCTCATAATCTGAAGAGGGGGTGGGGCTTTTGCGAATGTCAAGACTCAACAGACCGTTCTTCGCAAACTTCAACTTTTAGTAAACTGATGTCGCTCGTCTTCAACCTTTCTTCTCACACAGTTTAACTATCTGACAACGAACAGAACCTTTCGCAAAAAAAAAAAAATTCTAGCACAATGAATCATTTTTAGAACAAGACGCCTACCGGAAAAGGCGGCATACGGTAAGCATGCTTTGACCGGTGCGCATGAATACCTAATCAACTTGTCAAAACCACTAATTTCCGATTTAAATACAATTTAAGGAATCACAAATATTGTTAAAGAAAACTACCGTCACACAATACAACTCAACTTTCACAACAGGGCATTGACAATGTAAGTGTCATTGGATTAAAGTTAGGGTTGGACAGATCCGCCCGGTTGAAGTAAAAATCGACGCGGATAGACGAGATTCCTAATGTACTTGGCCCTGCCCAGGACGAGATTGGGTATTTCAATGATGGATGTTGACAAACAAAAATGTCTTGGGAAGGTTGGGACGAATACAGCGCACCGGTCAGGGGCACCCAACGAGAATATACCTTTAGTTCAAACAACTTAAACATAGCATTGTTTAACGTATTTTAGTATTTTTAAAAACGGTAGATCTAGGCATATTTTTATCCCCCAAAAATTTTTCATCTGTTCGGATTTCCTAGCTGAAAGTCCAGTGATTCGAAAATTATAGGGATCAACACTTACCTTTTCGAAAATTTCAGCCAGAAAAAAGGCTCCCGAAAATTCTAGGAGACCTTTTTAGGGTAAAAATCCGTTATAAATGGGCAATTATACCATTTTTTAGATGTTCGAAAATCCTAGGAGAGGCAGGCAAGCAAGAAATTTTACAACAAATGTTCCGAAAATTCTAGATCTCAAATCGTCTTCCGAACAGATGTTTTCCGAAAATTGACGTTGGGTGCCCCTGACCGGTGGCTCAGTTGGTTGAGCGTAGGTCGCGGGTTCGAACCCCGGCCTGATCAACACCTTTGTAATTTCATCTGCAAATGGTTAGACTTTCAAGTCTTCTCGGACAAGGACTATAAACGGTAGGTCCCGTCTCACTAATATCTTCATGTTCATAAGTTCCCTGTGGGACGTTAAAGAACCCAAGCACTATTCGAGGAGAGTAAGGGATAAAGTTCCCGGTGTTGTGGCTGTCCTGTTCTCTCCAGCAGAATTGGCCGGCTTGGCGGTGATGTCTCTAAAAAGGCTTGTGGTGTATGAGGCCACCTAAGCAGAAACAGCCACAAGTCAAAAAGGGACTTTGCCGAGTGCTGGAACATGTAGTTGTAGATGTAGATTAACGGGGACGTTCCCCCGGAGATCGAAATATTTACCTTTCGGTTAAACTTGAAAAAGCCACTTTTCAAACAAATGAAATTTTAGCCCTCCTTAACAAATAAGAGAGCACCATACCCTCACATAATTCCTATGTTCCTCATAAACATACTTATTATATGCTCAACAAAACACCGCGTTTCTGGTTGGTAATGACGAATGCACAAATAGGTTACAGAGAGCAAAAAGAGGTTAAATACGGAAGTTGCTATGGAAACAAAGCGATGCAAGGGTATCGTATGAACTTTGCATTCGGCTCGAGCAATTTGTAGAACTTGCAAAACATCACTCGTGTACATAAATCACGAAACACAGTTGCATTCATACGATTTCCTATTCAAAAATAATAACAGCAACATTCCCACATAATGTGAATATTCTAACGAATTTGAGGGGTAGGGGCAATATTTTTCAGTTAGGTTTTCCAGGGGAGGTGGGTAAAAGAAGGCACGGGGGGATGAGAGGAAAAAAATAATTTCAAAAATCCAGCGCCATCAGTCTAGCAGATGTCGAAAGTAATTAGGTTTTGCGTTACTTCACTCACTGATTGGTTCAAAGTTCTTGCGCTATTTTTTCAACCAATCAGAAGCGAAACCCAAACCAATCATGGCTTGCACGTACACATTTTCCCGCGCTTTGTGTCGGCTACGTGTAAGTACTTCGAGTTTTCATTGGTTTACTGGATTGTCTCCGTCCTTTTTGATTGGCCAAAGTAATTACTTTGGTTTTGGCATTGATAATAACAATACTTCTACCACCTAATCTTCACACTGGTATGAAAATGCCTCTTTAAAGGCCCACCTTCAATTGACAGGCATTGCGTGCCGCAGAACAATTTTCAAATATATTCCGTCCAAAGCTGAAATTCGTCCAGTTAGATCGTTACGATAAGCAATGCGAGTTTCCATAACCAAAGCAAACGGTCGAAAAGTCTGTCGGTTGGAGGTGGGCATTTAAAAGAAAATCTTGACTCTCTAACTGGCGGTCGAGAAAAGATCTCGCAAAATGACGCCTAAATCAACTCGGAACGACCAAAAAAACACAACACAGGACTCAGTTGACAAATTTGTTTGATCGTTCATTGAATTATTTGATCTCAAACTTTATTGCCGAGCAAATCGCAACCGCCGTAATGTATTTATCCTTCCACAGATCGAGAACAACAACAACACCAACAAACGGTGGATGGCCTGTGCTGGTGTTAGAGTAAAATCTCACTCCCAGGGGTCAATGGGTTAACCCTAACCCTGTACCCTTAGTGGAATGTGCCATTTCACAGGCTTACACTTGGATACCAGGGGCCGGTTGCTCGAAGTCTGGTTAGCGTTAATCGTTGGTTAAGAGGCATCAAAACCAATAGGTTTCCATGGTATTTAACGCTGGTTAGCGCTAACCACGCTTCGAGCAACCCGGGCCAGGGGCCCGTTTCTGGAAAGTCCCGAAACTTTACGGGCCGTCTTCGGGTGTCACAATTCCCTTTGTATCTCAAGAACGCAGAGGATTTAATTCGTCAGACTTCACAGCTATTTTTCATTTTGTTGCCTAGAAAACATGTTAAAAGATCGGCTTTCTAAAACAAGCAGTGGGCAATTCCACAAATGGCTTTTCGGGCCCGAAAAGTTTTCGGGACTTTCGAGAAACGGGCCCCAGGCCTTTGAATAAAGACTAGTTAACATATACCCTGCGAGCAGAGTCTCTTTCGATCTTCCTAAAAAAGTCGGGACGAGGAAAGTAGTTTAGGAAGTTCGAAAGAGACTCTGCTCGCAGGGTAGTTGTCATAAAATAGGATATATAAAATGCAAGCACTGAGGTCATGGCAATTGGGACCTTAAGATCTACCGACGGTGACGTCGACGAAAACGTCATCTCAAAATAGAACTTTGCTCTAGTAAAAGTCTTTCGCGATTATTTCATCTCGTTCACGTCGTACAATGTGGGTGAAGTATCCTAACAATACAAAGAAAGGTTACGTTTATGCAAACGTTGGCCGTGTAGCACTTACATTTTAAACAGAGTTAACTGAATAGAATGTAATGTGAAGTGCTAGATTTCTATGCCATATGAACCATGTGAGCGTTAGCCCTACTGATGGAAATGGGCCCACACAAGGACAGAGAAAAACTCTGACCAGGGTGGGAATTGAACCCACGATCTTCGGGTTAGATCTCCGCCGCTCTACCGACTGAGCTACAAGGTCAGACAGGAGCAGGACGTGGGAACTGAAGATGTTAAAGTCACGGCAATGAACACGTACAAGTACAAGGAAAGGTTACGTTTATGCAAACGTTGGCCGTGTAGCACTTATATTTTAAACAGAGTTAACCGTCTTACCTTGTAGCTCAATCGTCATCCTAACAATAAATTGGTACGAGCGGTTTCAGACTGAAAATAGAGAATGAAAGATTCGCTGCTGCATGCTCACGCGCGTTGCCGTCAAAACCTAAAATTTAGTGATTTCACGTCGTCGTCACGCAGAGAAAGGGAAAAATGAGCTAAAATCCGTGCCGCACGTGTAGCACGATTATTAATGCTCTTTTAACAAATGATATCACTGTTTTGTGGTGTTTTCGTCGACGTCGTCGTCGTAAATCTTAAGCTCCCTAATGCCATTCAATGACCACATCACTTTAATAGCTTGTGACTGTGAAATTGTCTATAGAGGGGACTATTGATTACATCCACAAGCACATGACTTGAAGCGTGTAATTTGCAACTCTTTTCCTTGGAACAAAGCTGGGGAATTTAGGACGCCAATTTTATGCCCAAATATGGACGAAAATATGATCGAAGCTGCACGCACGGGAAAATGCACGAGCTATGTTACATCCAAATAAATAAATTTTTAAACTCATAAAACCCCAGTTCTGAAACAGAATTAAACGCTTCAACGTCACGAGCTTCCGTTACATCTGCAAGAAAAAAATAAAAATAAAAGAAATAAAATTTGTACCACACTGCAAGAAATCAATATCTTTGTGTTCTTGTTACTTAGCAACAGTCGACAACATTGGCACATTGGCACCCTGTTTCCTTAGCCAAACATTAAAAACATTTTAATGTTTCTACATAGTTGCAAAGGTACATAACAACATATACCGTTCAATTTGAGCCTAACGGTCCATTTCATTTTAAAGTGTTGTTTTGGGCTTTGAAGAAAGGATCGTATGAGAAAGTTGCCTTGAAAATACGTTTTGACCTGACTAGGCGTCACCACAACCTGTAATTTCTCTCAAACCATGATGCAGCAATGAAAAAAATACCTACAACTAAAATTTCAAATATCACTTGTCTGCCGTAAATACATCATTTCGGGATGCATTTGTTTGGGAAAATCCAAATCCAGATTAAAAAAAAAATACTGAGCCTGAAAAAGGCTTTTTGTTACAGTAACAACCAAACCACATGCAAACAAAATTCCATCACAATGGCCTCGACCACTGACTTTGACATTCTTCATCCAAGACCTTAACTGCATTAAGAATAGTAAAGATCTTGATTACATCCAAACTATCTTCCCTGAGTATGTTCTTTAGATTTACAATCTACATTTGAAATAGGATTAAAAAATGGGGATTTAGATTTTTCCAAAGAAATGCCGCCCTTAGCAGATTCTTATTCTTTCCTTCCTTATAACGCACTGAGAACGCTTCACAATAAGTGATTATGAAATCTCATTAGTCATCCTTCTGTACTTGCTGACTGCTGTTGGGCAGATCAAACAGTACCCATTTATTAGATAAAGACAAAGTCCCTTAATTACCGGTAACTAAAAAGAACCAGAGGCATATGAGGAGTTGTAGCCTTTCTTGAAATTCTCCTAAACAATTAATGAAAGTGAAAAGATAATGCTAAAAACTATCACTAATATAAGCTCTAACAAATCAAATTTCAGTGACCAGATCTCCATTAGAAGTTTGATCAGCCTCAACAGGATGGTTTTGTTCCGCACAATATACCTTGTTCTTAATTCTGCTTTTGGCCAGGCCAAGTTCACGAGCAGCTCCATTGCAAAGCTTATCAGCAATGTTCTCCACATCTTGACACAGCCCATTTGGGTTAGCATCATCACTTTCCTCACAACCTGTTGATTCACCAACACTTGCCTCATAACATGTTAAATCTAGAGACAGTTCTGGACAATTCTTAGTGTCAATCTCTTTTTCACTAAAATCTACTTTGTCCTTATTGTCGAGACTGCTTCTAGGTGACCTTCCTCGTTCACATTTATTGTCCAAGGGTATTGTTGTTGAAGGTAACATATTTTCCTCTATTCTCGTTGGATTAACGTATTTTAATTTAGAGTCCATTGCAGCTCCAGTCTCTGTCTGTAAGCTTGCTGTTTTGATTGTATTAGGTGATGTCTGATTGTCTTCACCTGTTAAAGTCATTTCATTCTTGGTACAAAGAGGATTTGATTCCTCATCAGTGGGCTGCTTGCTCAAAGATGAATTCTCTGAAAGTGTTCTTTCATTTTGAACAACTTGTTTATCACTTATACATGAAGCTGAGAACAAGGGTCTCGATTGAGTATCTGTCACATTCAATTCTGTTGAATTACTTCCAAGAGAAGAAGCAGTTAGTTCTTTAGTTATTGGCAAGGCACTTGCCAAACTTGTAGCGCTTGTATTTTGTTCACACAGAGAAGGCATGGACGCCTGCACTAATGGCTCATTAGTGGGGACCATAGATATAGTCTTTGGTTTCAAATGTGACAAACTTTGTCCAGCTGAACTGATGCATGGAGACAGTACTACTTTATGTCCAAGTGTAGATACCACAGTTGCCGCCGTGCTTGTGGTGACAGAAGATGTCATAACATTTGATGATCGTAAGAAGACCAGTTGTTGTGAAGTAGATGACGTAGGTACTACTACAGACCCTCCCTTCACCATGAGTGGCACGACCCCTCCTGTACCTGGATGTCTTATTATAATAACAGGGGGGTTGACCGGTGATGCATTTGTGGTAATAACATTGCTTGTTTGCTTTGATGTTGATAGTATATTAGCCAAACCTGGAGTTATTGCAGAAAGCTCATCCTTCTGAATGGAAGAGCTTGGTATCTGAGATCCACCCAAAGTTGATACAACAGAGAGTGAAGAGCAAACAGATTGAACAGTCCCTGCTGGAGCCAAGGGCAATGAGGTTGAAGAGACAGTGAGAAACGGAGATGACTCACTATCTGACTTTACAGTAGCCAAGTTCAAAATCTTTCCCTGGGCTTTCAAGGCTTGCACAGGAACTTCTACTCCAGTTGATGTTGAAAGTGATGAAGAGGACAAAACACCACACACTGAAGACGATGGGCTACTGCTTGCAGCTGAAGTAGTATTCAAAGTGTTACCTAGAGCCAAAGGTGGATGTGATTCTTGCGTAGCATTTAAAACTTGTGATGGAACTGGAGATGAGAGTAACGAAGATGAAGAAACCGAACATCTGGGACTAGAGGTACTGGTGCTTGACCCTGCAGCAGGACTGGATGACTGCCGTGACACAGACACAGATTTAGGGACTTCTACTTGCACTGAGTGGGAGGATGATGAGGTAACCACTTGCAATGGAGATGTGCTGATGGTACTTCCCAAAGTCACAGTCCTTCCTTGAAGCAAAGGCTGCTTTGACACAGGAACTGCTCTTAAGACCTGCAAAGGGACTCCACTACTTGTCACAAACATAACCTTTCCAATGCCAGGTAATGTGGCAGCTAAATGAGCGGGGGATTGGAGAGTAACAGAAGTGGTAGATGAAGGATTGTTAGAAGCTGTGCTTGCAACACTTGAGCACACAGTTTGGAATGAAGATGTATGTTGTGCATCTAATGATTTGGGCTTTGGCATGGCTGTGAAGCTAGGCTTGCTCAAGATAACTGGGAGTTTTGGATGTATTCTGACGCTGCTAGTGTTAGCCTTTGTAATGTTACTAGAAGGACCTGTTGACCCCACTACTAATACTCCACCGGGTGCAAAGGAAGTTTTAACACAACTACCAGCCACTGTTTTTGTATTAACTGACGAAACAATGGAGCTGACTGCCCGAAGACCAGATGGGACATGGATCACTGATGAAGCCTGAGGGACACCGGTAGCTTTTACTTGAGACACTGCTGCAGAAGTGGTTTTGACATCTGTTAACTTCTTTTGCTTCTTCTTCATTTTTAGAGGAGCTGTTTGGATGGAAATTGAGCATGGATCATTATCATTCTTAAGAGGGGGCCTTTCTGTTAAGAGTTTACTCTCTTCTGGAGAATTTTCTTCTTCTGCTTTTCTCTTTAGTGGAAGCATAACTGGCGGTCCAGTGGTCCCCTTACATTTGTCAGGCTCACTATCTTTCTTTTCTTCAGGTGTTGGTGTTTTGCTTTTCCTTCCTTGCTCTTCATTTTCCAAAACAAAATCTTCATCACTTGACATGTTCTTAGCACCTGCATCTTCAATTTCATCTCCAATACTTTCTTCACTTCCCCACTCTTCTCCTTCTGCAGCTGGTATAATCTCTTCTGGAAAAAAGCACATGCACAAAAATGTTAACAATAATAATATTATTTGTTTTAACCCATCGAACTTAACAGATTTTACTCGTTAACTGGGGGTGTCCTAGGGTGCCTGAGGGTTCAATAGTTTAACATAGAAACAAAATAATATTATAGTATTTGTCAAATACTGTATTTCTATTTGAACACACATGGAATAAAATTAAACGTGTTAGCTGTCAGAAACCAGGACCTTACAAGTTGCGTCCTTTAAAAAGAAAACTCTTTGACGTCAAAATGAATTTTTCCCATAAATGGAAAGCCATACTTTGCATGGAGAGCTGGGGTTGAATAATTTGAATTATTGGAGTTGATTTCTGCCATTTTTGTAAAAAAAGCAAACTTAGTAACATGATCCAAAAAAAAATTGACTCAAAGCCAATGTGTATACAGAAATAATTTGACGTTGTCACGTCAGTCAAGTGTGCCTGTCTCCTCTTGACCCATTGATACCTCAAACGTCCTAGGATGCTAGGAACTAAAAATTAGTATTTTTCATGATGTGAAAGGTTTATGAAGCAATAAAAGCTATTTTTGTAAACTAACCTCACTTCCATGCTCATTCAGTCACGTGACCAATCATGTGACAAATAGCGGTTGGGTATGTGTTCATGATATCAAGGGTAACATTGATTTACGTCTCTCCTGCTATTTTGGCGACAATTTGTCCATAATAAACAAAGCCAAAATGTGTTTTATTATGTAGCCTCGTTTTCATGCGTGGTCTAAAGGGGGGTTTCCAAAACATCCCCTAAAAAGCCATTGACACCTCAAACGTCCTAGGATGACCCCAGTTGACAAGTAAAATCTGTTGGTGTTAGACAGAGTAAAATCTGTCAAGTCTCACTACCTGGGGTCAACGGGTTTTAAATACATTAGGTAATTTTTGGATCACATTATGCATCCAGAGCAGGAAAAGAATCTTTTGATGGATTTAAGTGCATTGGCCTTTCAACAAGACATCTGGGTTCCTAAAAGTACAAACTTAGAGGTAGATGTACCTGGCTCATCCTCTGGTTCAGGTTCTTGGCTTTCCTTCATGATCTTAATCTTTGCCTTGCTCAGCAGCTTGCTAAATGACACCTCATACTTCTCTAGTTCCTCAAGCAAGGCTAAAAGAGTCTGATGCAGATTAATTTCACATTTCTTTCTTGGAGGAGGGGGTTTACGCTTTCTTCCACGTTTCTTGGGAGGAGGGGATGGCTCATCAAATTGTTCACAAAGCTTTTTGAGAGTTTCAATGTCATAAGCAACAAGTTCGAATCCTTCAGCAATAATTGTTGTGCTTTTTGGTTCTGATATGTTTTCTTCTTCTTCTTGGAAGGGGAGTAGATCTGGAGGAGATGGTGTTTCTGGATCAGGTGATGGTGTCACATTTCTCAACTATACAAGGAGAAAAAAAATACACAGAGAATTTTTACAACATTTTATCTTTAGGTTAACTGAAAAAGCGATTGAGTAACCACCAATTCAACACACACACTTTATACAACCAGAAGATTGGGTACGCATGTTGTAAACTTCTACTTCAAATGCAGTTTGGAAGAAAGAGCATTTCCAATCACTGTTTAAATGTTAATTGTATTTCTGTGGACTCTGGCATTGGTATGTACAGCTCTATTGTGATTTATAGCGGAGCTCCGCACTGGCCAAAGGCGCGCACCATTATTTAGAAAATATGGTAACCCATCGATGCGAGAAATTTTGGTTTTTTAGCCATGATGTCATCGATTGTCCGTACGTAATTACATCCACCCCTCCATGTATACCAATGTGAATAGTATCATACTAGTTTACAGCATACATCTTTGATATTGGACATCCATGTTTTGATCAATTGACACCTGTCAAAACAAGGTATCCGCTGACCAGTGCCACGTGACCATATCGCGGGCTCAAGCTTAGAGCTCACCGAGGTCAGCTGTTTTTTGGAAGTTGGCCGTTGACCAGGTACTGGTTTTCGATTGGATTGCAGGCTCAACTCAGGTTAACTCACCTAAACATAAACAAGGCTTCTTTTTTTGCGCGCTTTTTGTGGCTTGATGCGGATACACCGCCATACTACATCAACTATAGTTCTTACACAGTCAATGCTTTTCGTGTTCAGGTAGAAAACGGCTTGGAAAATGTTTTCTTTCTGCATTTTTCACTGGTTTCAATCCAGTTTGACATATCATGATAGTTGTGGTCCACACTGGAGGCTACGCAGTTATTCAAGTCAAGCATCGGAGGGATATAATCTCAAGAGGTTAGAGTTGCACTCAGCTGCACCTCGTGCAACTCTTACGCCTCTTTCGTGCTCTCCAAACTTCCCGCGAGCTCAATATCTCGACATACGCACGCTGATGCATGAACTACCGGTAATTATTGTTAATTTGCTTAGAGCTGCTGTATTGCAATTTTTGGCATTTCTTTAGAAGCTCGGATAAGGTTACATGATGCCTGGAGGATTTATGACTAGAACAGAAACGAAAGGAGAGCGAAAGAGAATGGCAACGACAAAACAGAATACTAGTTATAGCTCATACTTAGTGCAAGAAGTTACTCCACAAATTCCTTCCTTTAAACCTTTTGTTATTTTCAAAAAGTGGTTTAATCAGTTTTTCCTTTGTTCAGGAATGAAAATCAATTTTTTATTGTCAACTGAAAGTAAATAAAAATCATTTGTAATCTTTTGGACATGAACAAAAAGTTCATTTGTTTGTTTGTTTTGCTCTAAAATGCGATCAAACAACTTGAGTGCTTTTTAATCCGTTTGCCGAACTGGTTTTCGATGTGCCTCAACAGCATGATTCCTAATCGCCGGCTATTGACAGTTGACTCTGAAATGGCTTTTTTCCTTTTCCACTCACTCGCTGAGGGTGTGCTTGTTTTCTTTTAAAACTCATGTGGTGCAAGAAAAATTCATTGCCAAACTGGTGAATTCCAAAGAAAATTTCACTCGCAAAACTGATATCGTACTCATAGTTTCGTGATTCATGCGATATATATCGGTTTTGAGAGTAAAATTTACCTTGGAATTTACTAGTTAGGCAACGAATTTTTCTATTATAGAAAGCAAAGAAAATGATTTAATTATTTAAAGCAGCAACCGGAAACATCAAAACGCGGACAATTCGAAACCTTTTATTTTCACTAACCCTACGGGCAGTAAGAATAAATAACTAGGGAGCTCCGCTTTTAGGCTTGGCTAAATCTATATATTAAGTTTTGTTTGCAATCTCCTTCAGAAACACCCAAAATGAATAATACTGTATGACCTATTGACACTAAACTGGTAACATCTCTGTTAAACACCTGTTTTAATCTTGTATTCCTCTTGGACTGAGTGGGTGTATCGGGCCTTGCTGGAGTAACCTTAGATTTCAGCATTGGCGGTGGAGGTGGCACAGATGACACAACCTGTACAATTAAAAAAAGGTTTATTAGCTCAGGATTTAAAACTGAAATCGCATTCATTTGATACATGTACAACATTTCTAACAATGATTCTAAAAGACATGAAATTTCATATACGTGAATTTGATTTTGAACTTCCAAATGGACATGAAAAGAAAGTTAGAAATATCATTGCAGTTAGCAACTTAAGCTGCAGTTCCAAGCAAGCTTGAACAATCTAGGCTTGAACTAGCAATGATGTTGATCAGCTCCCAGCTGGCTTGATTGATACACGTGGCACAGTTGGTAAAGTCAATACAACTGTATCATCTGCTTCTATACCTTACTCTTTCTTTTACTTAATGCTGGAAAATCCAAAGGACATTGTTTGTAAATGCGCAGATCAGTGGCTGAGAAAATGGGAAAGTACAAGTAGGACCAGTTGTCAGCATCACTTCCCAAAAACAGCTCCCTTTGGTCAGTTGGAGGAATGTTAGCAAGATGCTCGCGGAAATCATAGTCCCTGACCTAGAATGAGATATCAGAGTAAAGATGGAAAATAAGGTAGTGTTGCCTCAAATAAGGAGACTGGAGGGTAAGTAAGGTCCACATTGCATTACTTGGCTTTTCTTTGGATTGCCAGCTTTTTTTAAAATAGAAAGCGAATTAGCAAAGGACATGTACCTTTTACGACATCATAATCTTACAAAGGGAGATGAGTTTGCAACATCATAACACAAAGTGAAGCAAACCAATGTCTAACAGAGGACCAATAAATGGCTAACTCCATGCAAGTTTTTCAGAAAAGGTACAAGACTCAGACAACATATAACTTTGGCTATTAGGCGTAAATTAAAAGAAACATTGTAGAAAAAATGGAAAAATACAAATTATACATTAGTATTGGTAAAAGACTGTTTAGTCCCTGCACTTATGTCTCCTTGCTAAGATGTAGCAGCAGAAACTGTCAGAAAGATTCAAACCAATTAACTCACAAGACTGTTGTCACAAAGGCATTTGAGAATCCAGACTCGCTGATAAAGGCTTAGATCCATGTACGACTTTTCTAACAGAGGATTCACATCACCTAAACAAGAAAGTTTGAAAGTGTGAGTGGGTGTGATGGCCAGTAGATGATGTTAGCGCAGGCTGAACAATTACCTGTATAATTTTGCAACATCACAAACACTGAAATTTTGATGCTAATGAACAAAGCCCAGGATGATGTAGTATCCTGGGATTGCCATGCAAGAAGACCAAGTCACTTGGCACACCACATTATTAGATAGGGAAAATGACAATATCCCGCTATGAACATATCACTACCAAGGTAAAGATGATAATACAATTCACGACCATGGTAATGATCAGTTGACACTAACACAACAAACTAATCGAATGTGTAGCAATACCTCAGTATGATATGAAGTGGGGGCATACATATAGATAACAGCTGTTTTGACACTTTTAAAGCAATACCCCAACCATTTCAACATGCACAACTCACCTAGTACTTCAAATAAGGCCATATCTAATCCATACTGGTGACAAGTCTAAACAACAAGTAAGAAAAAATTATCTTGTTAATTTCCTGCTCCTGAGTATGGCAGCAAGCAGGCTTTCTCTTCCTTACAGTTCACTTGTGTAATGGTGGCTTCTGTGTTGTGTATGGCCATGGGCGGGTGCCCAGTTTTTCAGAATTGGTGCACTCATTTTACTTCCCCCTTGCCATCAGTGCTCCATTTTACGGGTATTTAAAGCTACTTAAGCTATGCAGAACGGAAAGAAGTCGAAACAAGGACATGAGATCCGGGAATCGAACTCAGGACCTCTTGCACCAAGGCCGCGCACTAACCGACTGTGCCATCCGCAATCCTATAAAACATCAAACTCTTATCAGTAATACTTACCAACTCTTGACCATCCTTCTCCGCAGCTTTATACCATATGTTCATCCTGTCACACAACTTAGATTCCCAGACTTTGAATTTCATTGGGGGTTTCTTAAACAGGCTGTTCAGGAACAATATCAAAGTAAACATGAATAATTTTAATAATAAGGAAAATTACAATATTCCTGTATCACAGTCAAGGAACAGATGATAGAAACACAATGCACAACTATGATGATAAAAAGTGTAGCCTGGAACATCATTCCACTAGCCGTGGACTACCAGACAGCCTTTTGTGGCAGCCTGCAAACTAAAATTATTTGGGGTTACTGTAGTTCCCCAGATACTTAGGCTAGTACAAGTACATGCAAGATAAAATTACACCTTGCCCACAGGGCAAGCTGATCTGATGTTTGGAATTTTGTCTCACCCTGAGCCAGCAGTGAGAGGAAAATTTCTGACAACACGGACAGTCATATACCGCTGGTAACTGGCTTCTACTGAAACCTCTGGTTGAGGTTACAATTTATTAGTGGAGAGTAAGCTATGAATGACAATGACAGAGAATATACATGTACAGTCATTTAAGTTGTACTAGTGCTGTATTTCCTTTTGCAGAGGTTCCTCTTTACTACATGTATGTTAACCTCTTCCTAACCAAGCGTGAGGGTCGTGCTTTTGAATATTGGCCCAAGGTTGGGGCAGTACAGACCAAGTGCGGTGAGGTCAATACAAAAAACGACTGGGGGCCAATATTCCCCAGTACAGTCCCGAGCTGTTGTTTATAATTTATATGGCATAGTTTCTTTGAGTGATAGGACATTTCTCTGCTTGATTAATGCATGTTTGTAATCTTCATCTCCTATCAGTGAACTTTGACCGGTAACCTTTTACATGCAAAACCAAATTCCACTTGCTATATAATAATACTAATTGTACAGTTGTGATGAAAAAATTAAATTTCACTTTTTCAAAATGTTTTGCGTTTTGCTCAACTTGAGTTTTCTGGGAGAAAGAAAAATAGGGAAAAAGACATTTCCATGGTGATGGTCCGTAATGTAAAACCCCTACCAAAAACCAGCCAATCAGAGTGCTACATTTAGCCTGAGAATTGCTTGCCTTATAATAATAGTTATTTTCTTTAGTTGTAGGATAACATGTTTACAGTTTTAAAGTAACTACAGCTGTAAATCAAATCAAATGGCAGTAAAGAGATATATATGTTATTCATTGGCTGGGAGGTCCGTATAGGACAAAACTGTGCCAGAGGTCTTTCAAGTGAAGCTATGATCCTTGCAGTTATTACTCACAAATCACCAGCTCCCAACGTCAATGGCTTCATAGCTCAGTTGGTTAGAGCGTCGCACCGGTATCGCGAGGTCACGGGTTCAAACCCAGTTGAAGTCCTGAATTTTTCAGGCTTCTTTACACAATTGCAAAAATTGCAATAATAACTGCGAGGATCATAGCTTCACGTGATTTCATATCCGCAGTTCATATATGATCCATTTCATATATCATTTCATCGTTGATTCAATCCTCACGCGAACATTAGAACCCACAAATGACCAGCTCCCAACGTCAGTGGCTTCATAGCTCAGTTGGTTAGAGCGTCGCACCTGTATCGCGAGGTCACAGGTTTAAACCCCGTTGAAGTCCTGAATTTTTCAGGCTTCTTTACGCAATTGCAAAAATTGCGTTAATAACTGTGAGGAATTTCATAGCTTCACTTGATTTCATATCCGCAGTTCATATATGATCCATTTCATATATCATTTCATGGTTGATATTTATTTTTTCTGCTATTTTTTTCCTGAAAATGAACCAAGGCAAACTAGTTTGCAAAAAGTCTTTCTACGTGCTCTACGTCGCACTGTCACAGTTGAAATTAACTTATAACTAAAAAAAGGGTTCCGTTCGCAAAGCTCAGAGAAAAATGATAGATTAACCATAAAACAGAACTTCAAATAGACTCCTGGTGAGATAAATATATAAATGTAAAAAACAAACTGTTATATTTCATAGCAAGCACAGAGAAACAAGCTAAACAATGATGCTTGAACAATTCGTACAAACAGGAGAATAATGTTCTACGTATTAAAATTCTTTGTCTTGTTGAAAATGAAACAAAAGTTCTTAAAACAGGAGGAAAATTCTTAGTGAAAAATACTCAAACATCTGTCTCTGCTCTCATATCTTATTATTTGAGCACTCTGCAGTTAGATGTTTTAGCTAAACAGCATGTCAACAGTTCATGAAAAACAACAACTTGAAGAACCACAGCGCCGCGACATGTTTGTTTGGATAT
>JALIRR010004780.1:27500-33442 GCA_023091755.1 Montipora sp. Colony 1 RG-2022
TTAAATTAAACTGTTAATGGTTTTACAAACTTTGGTTGAAGCTCATGGGCTCCTTAATTTTCTCATGATAGTCCCATAAACCAAGCGCTTCGGCGTCTACAGGCTCCATAAATGGCCAAGTCACATTTTTGTGAGAATCGCCTGTCATTTCCACAAAAACGCGATACCCATGCTGCACTTCATAACTCAGTTTTGTGACATCAAATTTGTTCACAGGTTGGTCCAGCGATTTTTCCATTTCCGGCGTTTGAACACGAGTTTCAAAAACTTCAACTGGCGCGATTTCAGCCGGCTTTGCAACTTCTTGTTCGACTTGATTTTCAACCACAGATTCCTTCGTTTCCATCGTTGAAGTTTCAATTCTAAGCTTTCAGGTCCTTTGCCAAGCTCCGAGGCTATCCAGTAACCTAAGCAAATGCCAGTCACGGATAATTTTTTCACAAGGACGAGTGTGGGAGCTGTTAACTCTAAGCCATGCCAACTTTTCTCGATGGCATTGTTGATGCGCACTGAACAAAGACCTCGCGCAGACTCAGTGTCAACCACGCTTTTGAAGTAAAACTTCACAAATATTTTAAGCTCTCGGCTTGGCGCTTTTCTGTTACAAAATCAATTTTCAAGACGCACATTGATAAAACTAGTTTATTTTTAAAATTTACTAATGAACGAAAATAATTGATGCTCAGAAAATAGACCGGAGCCACCATCCTTTTGAGGCTCACAAAACGCTCAAAATGCTTTAATTTTTATATTTACAAGGAGAAAATCAACATTATACTTTCAAAGTAAAGTTTCCTTTTGCTAGGGGTCCCGTAAGCTTAAACTAGGAATACCTGTAATTAAAAGTCTCCATTACCAAGGAAGGATGGCAAGAACAATACTTGAGCCCGCAATACATTCATAAGGCCTCTTTGTTCACTTTCCCGCCGAATTCAAAGGTTCTCTTCAGTGCAGGTAGGGAGACATCTTTGTCAAGATGCCCCTCTTAGGGAATAAAATTTACAAGCCAAGCCCGCTTCCGAAAGACCTTAAACCCGAGGATGAGGTATTTGTCATCAAAGAGACGAAAGAAGTGTTCAGATCGTATGAGTATCCTTGAAAACACACTGAAAGCGCGTGCAATCTTATTTTCAGGCTGTGCTTTAATGCACTTTAGCGTTTTGGTTATGTCAAGCTTTTCATCGATTAATGTTGAGATTTTAGGCAAAGTAAAACGTACATAAGGCTATTGTAAATAGATTGTCTAGAAGTACTTTTCTTTATGTTGAAAGTTTACGATTAAGGCTTGTACATACCTCTTAGCTTTATACTAACCGAGCTACATGTAGTTCGATGTCCGTACCCGTAAGCGCTTCGCGCTTGGACCGTAAATCAACGGAAGAGACTCATAAATTAACAGGAAAAAACGAGGAGCCATAACTTACAGTACGGATCGAGAAAAACGAGGTTAGTAAGACATTAGTATAATTATTTTTGAGGTATAAAAACGTAATCAGGCGCGCGGGAATGGAACATAACTAGTTCAGTAGTTGAGGTCGATGAAGCAAGGGTTTTGGTTGTAAAGGTGAATTATCGAATTATCAAGATTTTCAAGAGGATAAATCCAAACAAACACGTGTGATTTTCAAAAGATGGAGCTGTAGCACGTCGGGTGTACATGTACATGTCACTGTCCTTCGTACAGATAAATAAACAATACCAAGAATGTCTCCCAGCCCTAATCATTGTACAAAAATGTTGTTTCAGTTGTTCATCAGTGGAGCAGGTACTTCTTGTCTTGACCTGTGGAATGTGACCTGTGTTTTAGACCCACCTGCAGTAGCATGTGCATTGAAGTAATAGTTGGTTTTCAAGTTACATCACTTCTGCCATGTTGGTGGATGAAAACAAAAGATCTCCCATGAGCTCCTTTTGTTTGTCCACCAGCATTTGCACATTACTATACACTTAAGGTGATTCCTCAGAAATTAAAGTTCCCGATGAATTTTTTTAAAACTTTCCCTGAATGTTCTCTACCAAGCACTGTTTCGAAAAAAACAATAAAAATGATAGGTTACCATTCTCGCTTAAGAGATATGATGGGCCAATCTTACCCAATTTATGCTTGTACTCGTGCTATTTAGGCGCATTATTCATCGGTCCACGTTACATTTTGCGGTAGCTCGATAGGTAGTTTATAAAAGTAATACTCGGAAAAAAACTTAACAGGTAGAAAATGTCGAGCATATAGAACAATATTATATAAAATTTGTGGAAACATAACACTATTTGAAACGACGTGGACGTAAAGCGTTCGTAGAGTCGTTATTTTTGCGGTCATAATTTGCATCACAGAGTAACGGGTTCCAACATGCTTTCGCCTAGATCTTTTTTTGCTTCCGATAAATTTTTTTAGTTTTCTTTTAAATTAAGGGGCACAATATGCACACTATTATTATGCAATAAAAAATACAGGTCACCATGCTCGTTTAAAAGAAAACGAGCATTTATTTCGCTATCGAGCTTAGCTTGAGGGAAATTTCTTTCGCTGTGTACGTGTACGCGCTAATTTGCGCGCGCTAATGACGCAAAAATCGTGCGCAGTAGGGATGCGCAATGCAATACTGAGGAATCACCTTAATGTATGGTCCTGAGGGAAACAGTTACTTTTTTTTTCCCCGAGAGTCCTCATGTTTTCCAAGGCGAAGTCGAGGGAAACATCAGGACTCGAAAAACAAAACTAACTAGTTTCCCGAGGGACCAGACATTAAGTCCTTTGTTATATATTTAGACTTTTCCTGCAACAATCGCAGCAAAACACCTGGAGGGGGCAACAACTGCGAAATTGTATCCCGGCCGGGATTCATTTGAATTTGATCAGGGCCATGTGACCAAGAATCAACCAACCACAGTGCTTGTTTTGTTGAGCGAAAGTCTAGGTACATAACAAATCATTGTTATCTGTCTCTTTAGAGATTGGTTGCAAACCACCTCTTTTTGACTAACTATTGACTAACTATAGGGCCAGTTAGGCCTGTTTCAAACGTCATGCTATTGCTGTGCCAAACTAAATAAATAATTGTATTTGACTAAAGCACGGCAGTACCACAATGTTTGAAACAATTCAGTTCGGCATGTTGAATTAAGTTCCGCATGACTGCTTAGCATGGAAGACACTGTCGTGCCGCACAGCAGTAGCTCAACTTGGTTTCAAACGGTGTGCTATTGTCACGCTGAACTAAATTCATGAATTATTTTACTGATTGTAGTTTTGGTTATTTTGCAATTTGTATGCATGCGTCCCAGTTATATACTAAAAAACAAAATGGTATCGCTCAGAAGTTTCGGTGATTGCGAACCAGCTTTACGCGAGAATGATGATGAAGAAGAAGTCAAAGAAATCAGCGATTCAGAAATTGCCAGTGTCTGTAATATATTCATCATCTTCTGGTAGATGGTCTATGGATATACATTTGAGTGAATCAGAGGAGGAACAACCAGAAACAGGGCTTGAAATTAATGAAAAAACCCAGTTGCAATTCTGCTACAAGATACGAAAATTTAGTCGCAATTTCGCAAATTTTAGTTCCGCACAACTGCTTTGCACTGCATTGTGTTGTCACAGGTTTAGCAAAACAAAATATGAACGCGCAATACTTGCGTGTAAAGAAACTGCTGAAAATGGTGAATGATCGAAGGAATGGAGTTGTGCACGTAATATCGCAGCTGAATTATGCTACAATTACGCTACCTTCAGATTGAAAGAAAATTCAAGGCAAGAAACAAATTAATTTGGTCATTTCTTTATTTATTTTAGCAAAACATAGCAGCAAAGTGGCAACTGCTAATCCTTTTATTTTGAAATAGCGAAGGTGAAGACAAGTTGCAAATTTGCGACTTCTCCAGATATTTTAGTCGCAAAGGGAAAAAATGCAGTCATGTGCGACTGTATTGGTTGCAATGTTGGACCCTGAGAAAGTTGCCTTTCGGACTCAAAAAGTTCTTTTGAATCTGCTCTCACTGTATGTGCGTTCGAATTAGTGTTCCACCAGCCAACGTTTCTTTGCAGACCCCGGCATGATTGTCCCACAGCAACTTGCTGGGTTTTGTGGAAGGAAACCAGAAGAAGAATATTTATTCATTTAATGAACACACTTTGAGAAGTGATCTTCTCCTTGGAATAAAATGATGTAACATGGACTGCTGCATCAGTTGTCGTTACCCTCTGACATTTAAAATCGCCTTCATTAGAGCAAGCTTCCTCCAACCTTCGTTTAAGCTGCTGTCTGGTATGTGAAACCGCTGGATGAAAGGTTTGTTTTATTGGTTCCGCCTTTGAATTTGAATTTGGGGCGACTCAATTAAGTTCAACGTTTGAAACCACTTCTGTGCTACATTGTATGGCCGTGCCACTGCCGAGTAAAATTCATTTAAGTTCAACACAGCAGTAGGGCATTACATTGCCTTACTCTTGCAGATCTGGAACTTTCACCAGCTTCAAGATTCTTGACTTTTTGGGGGCTGGTACATTACTTTGAATTGGATATTCTATGCAGTTTGTTTTAAAGCAAACATGGTCCCAATAGAGTGTTTTCGCTCACATGATCAGTGACCTTGTTTTTCCACCGAAACAAAAGAAAACTGTTGCTTGACAGTAGAGTTCAATTCCCGGATAATTAGTTGGGTACACCTCTTTTACCCCCCAAAAATCTGCATAGGCATTGTTTTCGACTTCATGTCCCTGGAGAAATTGCAAACAATGGTTATGCAAAAGTTTCGGGGTGTAATAGAGGTGTATTATGGGATTGTGCAAGTAGTGAATTGTTTAGGAACACCAAGATGGCTTTCGTGACGTCACGTGAAAGCACTCTATTGAGGTCTTTGTAACTGCCTTAGTTACTCACCTTGATCATTTAAAAATAATGTTAATTAAATTTTAGAGAAAAACTGATTCTGCAAGGCTGTTGCCTAACAGGAGCCCGGTAGCCTGGGGCTCCCAAAGAATAGCTCTGGGCGCCTTAATTTTTCACAGCAACACCTGTCACTTCATATGTTGGGCTCCTAAGTTCTCAGCGTTTAGCTCTGAGGGCCCCTTTAAAATTTCTTAGGCAGCAGCCTTGTTCTGTAATATTATTGTTACTGTTCATATCCCTGTTGGATTGTTTTTCTTAATGCATGCTGAAGTGAATATGTCAATCGCATCATTTTGTATGGGTTTCAAGTATGGACCTGCCAGTTCACTGGAAGAACAAATTTGAAGTATGCTGAAGCTGTAGAAAGTGAAAACCAGGCACTGGAAAGCTTGCAAAGCTTCCCAAAGTATTTTGAGAAACCAGTTCTACAGATTGTCCACCACGGTGAGTTATTTAACTTTACGAAGATATATTTTTATTTGGTATGAAGAATCGATTTGTAATGCAAGAAATAAAAAAGGGCGCGATTTACTTAAGGACTCAAATTTTATAATCTTTGCATAGTGTAAAACTGAAGACTTCTTTATAGATACAGACTGAGATACTGTTAACTACAGTGTAAGGGACAGCTGTATTATCCAACCAACGAAACACTCATTGTTATCCGGGCTGTAATACTGTATGTGTGTGTGAGAAATTTTTTTGGTTTTGGAAAAGGGTTCGATTGTATCTTATTTCATCTAAGCCTGATGTTATTTTATTTGGAGACTTGAAATTCAAACTTGTGGGATTGCCTTCGTTTTATTATCAGCATTTTGGTCAGAAGTATGGTTGGCCATCACCACCAAACGTACAAGAAATTGAAATGGAACAGAGAAAACAGAAATGGTTTAGTGATGGTTTTCTAAAAGAAATAAGTGGCAATGAAATGAAACTGTTGAAATAGAAAAGGTTAAGTGTTCTTTTGTGAAGTGGTTTAGGCAAAATTGAAATGGTTTAGATTGTTTTGAAATGGTTCAGACACTGATGTTAAAACGGAACAGACTAATT
>JALIRR010004781.1:0-7500 GCA_023091755.1 Montipora sp. Colony 1 RG-2022
CACTATATGGATTCCTTATCTGTCTTTGTTGAACCCACACTGAGTTACCAGAGAACTGTTCATTTGGTTTGAGTGTTGTACAAAACACCACGCTTGGCAAAATGTTAGGAAGACTGCTCACTTTGATTACGGCTCGACGGGCGACAGATTGTTGTCGAAGTCCATTACTCGTCGCTTCTAACATTCGACCGCCTGTCCTGTCCAGCATCCAATTCGCTTGCCATTATTGAGCTTCATTAGGGTACATTTTGTTCAAAGATCCCCTAAAACGCCATTCGCGTTACATGACTTTCGACGCCATTGCCGGTTAAGTTAATCGTTCTACTGTGTCCACCAGAGAAATCTACGCATTTCCCACTACCCTCTCGATCCTAAGAAAATACGCGTAGAAGGCTCTATGCACAAAGACACCACTTAGCAGGGGAGTGACAGGCAGGACTTTTACCGACACGGAAAAAAAAAAAAAAAAAAAAAGAAAACGAAAAATAAAAAAACGACGAAATTAAAGACAGATTCCGACTGGGTTGGCAACCCAGTAACTAGCATTGCATTCTGAACGATGGAATGTACGCTGAAACACCAAAAATACACTCACCGAAAGTGTCAGAGGTTTCATCTTCATTTGCTCTTACAGCAAGCGAATGATCATTTCTCCAGTTTCTTTGTGTGTAAGGCTAAAATTCTTGTTTCTCGAACACTTTCAACCCGCCACTTCTACTGTTAATGGTTTTCTCTTTTCTGCTTCCGTTTAAACTCAACCATACGTCATAAGACCGGAACCCACGTTTTCTGGGAAAATGGAGTCGATTATCCCAGAGTCTCTCCGGGCGCTCACCCGCTGGCCAAAAAGCCCGAGGACTCTGGGTACGAGATTGTTCTTGTTTACGAAAGCAGTGTTCCCCATATCATACGTCATAGCATACCGCTGACACGCATTACGGGCCCGCAATGAAAAGGCCCGAAAAGCGGGGAAACACAGTTTCAAAGCTAATTTTCTCGGGAAAACCAAGAAGCGGACAGGAATAACTATCCAAACTCGACATTATTGATGTTAGACTTTCTAAAAAAAATGTTACAAAAAATAACAATTTTTGCCTTCAGTTCTCCTTTAACATCTTCAGTTCCCACGGCTTGCTCCCGTCTGACCTTGTAGCTCAGTCGGTAGAACGGACGGCGGAGATCTAACCCGAAGGTCGTGGGTTCAATTCCCACCCTGGTCAGAGGTTTTCTCTGTCCTTGTGTGGGCCCAGTTCCATCAGTAGGGTCAACTCTCACATGGTTCATATGGGATAGAAACTTAGCACTTTACGTTACACTACACTCTCTTCAGTTAATTCTGTTTAAAATATAAGTGCTACAAGGCCAACGTTTCTATAAACGTGACCTTTCCTTATACTTGTCTCGTTAGTCTAGTGGATATTGGAATATGCAAGGAGAATCCATCGATCCGTGTTCAACTCTTTGGCTCGCCTAGTCTGAATGTTCTCTCCACATTGAACTGTTTGTTTTTTTGAAGTAGATTTAAAGTCTGAAGTAGATTGTACGTCGTGTAAATTGAATAAAAAGGGGAATGTCAGTTTGCGGGATGGCAATGAGTGTTGACTGGAATAAACAGCGAAAAACAAGCCTATTTTATACCAAAATTGTAATACGATAGTCAAATAAGATTTCCCTATGGGTAAAAGAAACACAGGGATTTCACACTTAAATCGCAGGGGATAAGGGGCGTTTGTGTATTATGGCCCCCAGTGAGAATAGTGGTACATAAAAACACCTAAATGTAAGCACCTAATCATCATGTCGTAGTTAAGTTACTTTAATATACTCAATTGATACAACACAATATAAGTTAAACGACGTACCTGATTCTTCAAGTTTGAGAACGATTTTCGTCGCGTTAAAAAGCATTTTGAATTGCTTTTCAGCAAAGTCCTCAATATAACCGCTCTCGGATTTGAAAACCAAGCAAAAATTAAAGGTGACCTCGATTTGTTCTTCTTTCATCATATTTATCTTCATATTTGTTATTTCCACAGCCTCGTACATAGCAGAGTTACTGAATAGGCCATCTTGTATCTACAAGAACAATGAGAAAAGGTCGATGTCGACAGCAGGTTTAACACGGAAACCTGTGTCGAAAACGCACGAAAACACGTTTTCTAGTTAATCAGCTCTTTTATTCGAAGAATCACCTCACTTAAAACTCCAGGCATCACTACAGCATCAACTATATATCGACCGCGGGCGGGATTATTTTTACCTAACAAGATATGTGATATCTAGGAGTACAAAGTGACTGATTTTCGGTCAAACGTAACAACAATAACTAAACGATTTTAACGCATTGTTCACGGTTCCCGACATACTCCCCCATATGACTCGCACGAATCGAGGCATATGTAAGACAGGGAACTGATTGAAAAGTGTTTCTCTAAGGAAATCAGCAATCAAGAATAAAATCAATATCAACGTTATTCCAGTTCAAAAGTTCGGTTCAAGGTTCTTTATGCAATGTTTAGTCCAACTCCTCCTCCTCAGCTACTTCTTGCATTCGAAGCCTAGCTGCAACTGCTGCATCTCGTCTAGGTCTAAACACAGAAGCTGTAGGGTTGCGGGCTGTCGTGTCTCTCTGCACATTCTCCTTGTCACACGACAGTTCCAGGGGAAAGAGGTGCTGGATAGGGCGTTCTAGGTGTGATCGGCCTGCTCGCAACCTCGCACCACGAACTATACCATCTCTTCCTTCAATAAGGTGCTCGACGATTCCAAGAGGCCAGCAGTTCCGGTTCCGCTCAGCAGAATGGATGACGACCACGTCTCCGACCGCAAGGGTACACTTCTTGTCACCGTGTTTGAGACGATGACGCTCACGTAAGGCTTGCAAATATTCGGCTGTCCACCGACGCCACAATGCATCTTTCGTTTTCATCAAAAACTTGGCACGTTTCCGTAAGTCTTTGTCATCCAGCTGGTGTGGCGGTAATTCAGGTAGGATATTGGTGTTAAGGAACAGTAACGTGCTTGGCGTCAATGTAGAGAGTTGCACATCTTCCTCTTGGTAGCACAGCGGACGATTGTTAAGGGTCACTTCGACGTCCAGGATAACTTCGCCTAACTCCTCCCAGCTGAGCTGTCCTTGGTCAACTGTCTTGTAGAACGCTGACTTCATTAACCCGATCAGTCGCTCGAATTGCCCGCCCCACCAGGGTGCTCGGCTGAGATTGAACTGCCAAATGATGGACTGATCACTTAGAAACGAATGGAACTTTTCATCTTTCTGTACTTTCTTTAGCCACTTGGCTGCCGCGACAAACGTCTGACCGTTGTCCGAATATACCTTTGATGGTCGTCCTCTTCTGGCAATTAACCGTTTCAGACTCTTGATGAACTCTGTAGTCTCCAAACTGGACAGTAACTCCAAAAACACTCCGCGAGTCAGGCTGCAGGAGTACAACACCACATAGGCCTTTTGCTCTTCCTTGCGCTTGTCACGGTATTTCACAGGTCCGGCAAAGTCCACGCCTATCACGTTGAAGGGCGTGTTACCTTCCGTTCTTTCTCTTGGCAGAGGTGCAGGTGGCAGGTTTCCAAAGGCCACGGCTTGAAAGCGTTTGCATCCGCTGCAATTTCTCACAACTCTCTTCATCAATTTCCGAAGACGGGGTATCCAGAACGTCTCTCTTACCCTCGCCATGGTAGACCAACTCCCCCATGAAGTGTATTGACGTAAGCCCGTTGCACTATCTTCGCTGCTAGTAGAGCTGAGTCAGGCAGGTACATTTGGTACTCGCCCTGGATCCGTCCTCGACATTCCAATACACCCTCTTCACTAGGCTGCAGGTTCAGTTGTTCTTGGTCTTTGTCAAATTTGGCGTGGCTGATCCCTTGTAGCTGTGCTCTCTTGACTAGGAACATCTAACATTTTTCAACCTCAACTGTGGTCAGTGGTCCCTTGGTCTTGCTGGAAGAGTACTGTGAATTATGCAGGAATCGCATGACCCAAGCACCAATCTTCACGGCCTTATGCAGTTCGAACTTCCATAGGACCAAATCAAAATCATCACGGGTCTCGACTCCAACCGCGAACACTTCTTGCTGGAGCTTTCGTTCTGCCATACTTTCAGGGCTTGGTCCCGGCATGATGTCGTCTGGCCACTTGACAGGTTCTGAGAGCCAAGCAGGTCCATCCCACCACAGTTCTGCGCCTACTACACTACCACCATGGCTCCCTAGATCGGCGGGGTTGTCGGTTGACGGAACATGACGCCACAGCACGTTTGGGTGGGACTGGATTCTAGTGACACGATTTTCCACAAACTGGCGGTACTCTCCTTTATCTGTAATCCAGTGTAAGGCAACGGAACTGTCAAACCAGCAATAGTCTTTAGCTGCAAGGGTTAGTCCCTCTAGTGCTTGACGTACATTGGTGATTAGATTCACGGCCATGTGCCCTGACACAAGCTCTAACGAGGAATCGTAAGACCTTGTTTCGCTAGACAAGACTTCGCAGCCATCAGCTCTTGTGATATACCTGAAGCTTGCTTGACCACGGCGTAAACTGCAGCACACACCCCTCGACCGCTGGCATCACCAGATGCATGGAGATGAACCTCATCGATTTCTTCTTGGTAGAGAGGAATACTGCGTCTCACCGACACTGCCTCGGGTAGACTTCTCTCCCACGTTTTCCATTTCTTCATGGTCTCTTCTGACAAGGGGGCATCCCAAGCTTTCTTCTCGGTACAGGACTCTCTATACAGAACCTTCCCCTCAAGCATGGCAGGTGACACAATTCCAAGCGGGTCGTACACTTTAGCCAAGTTGGTCAGGATACCACGCTTCGTTTGTTCGGCTGGTGTTGCAGGAAGACACACATGCAGAGTATCTTCGGCCTTGTCCCAACCAACGCCTAGTAGTTTGCATTCTCCCTTTACCGGTGTGTTTTCTAACTGCTCCTTGGCGAATGATGGCCCGTAGTCTTCACAGGGTGTCTCAAGCTCTTTTCTGTTCGAATGCCACTTTTGCAGTTCGAATTTAGCATCAGCGAAGATCTCGATGGCTTCTTCTTTTAACTGTTTTGCCTTTCCGATGGTGGGCCTTCCGGAGACTAGGTCGTCCACGTACAGGGTCTTAAGGATCTCTTTCACAGCATCAGTATATGTCGACAGAAGACTCTCTAGGTGCTTCTGGATCACTCCATTGAGAAGGAATGGCGAAGGGGCGAGGCCAAACACCACTCTGGTGAAACGCAGCGTTTCAACTTGCTTAGCTGTCTTGTCCGCAATCCAGTGGAATCGTAGGGCATCTCTCTCGGTTTCTCGGATTCGCACTTGCAGGAATGCACGACGAACGTCGCCAGCCACTACCACAGGATGGAATCGGTTTCGAACAACGACACTCCACAGCTTGTTTTGTAATGGAGGTCCAGAATGGAGGCAATCGTTCTACGACGGGGCTTTCTCTTGTGCACGTGCAGACGCGTCGTGCACCACTCGCAGTTTTGTCGTCTCAGCATTTCCTCTCACAACAGCACGATGGGGTAGGAAGAACTCTCTTCCAGTAACTTCAACAGGTGCTCGCTCCAATACGCCTTCTTCTAGCTGTTCTCTGATTACAGCGTCATATTCGTCTAACTGGTCAGTCTTTCTCAGCTTCCGAACAAGAGCGTTTAATCTGCGCAAACTTCCTTCCCAGTTGTTTGGTAAAGGAGGACGGTTTCCCTTCCAAGGTAGCCCAGTTTCGTACCATCCTTCTGGAGAACGAACTAACTGTTCCTTGAACTCGTCATAAACAGCACTCTGATCTCCGGTTTCAGAGTCCGCCAGTCCTAATACGTCAAGAGCATACAACTTCTCATAGTCAGCATAAGAGTTTACAGCTAACAGGGCCGGCGATAAGCCACTATCAGCCCCAGGCGACATAATTGTCCATCCAAATCTGGTGAATTCAGCAACTGGGTCTCCCCGTCGTCCTACTCGCAACCACTCCCCAGTGCGTATTTTTGCAAAGTCATTTGCTCCCAATATGATATGAGCGGGTAGCATTTTCTTCGTGTCATCATCCTCCATTCGTACACCCTTGAGGTGCGGATTTGCTTCAATTACTTGCTTGTAGCCAGGATTCTTCAGGACCAATAACTCTCTCTTGTTTACCCTTATGCCGGGAACCGTGAACAATGCGTTAAATCGTTTAGTTATTGTTGTTATGTATGACTTCAATCAATCTCTCAGAATGCACTTTGTACTCCTAGATATCACGTATCTTGTTAGGTAAAAATAATCCCGCCCGCGGTCGATATATAGTTGAGGCTGTAGTGATGCCTGGAGTTTTAAGTGAGGTGATTCTTCGAATAAAAGAGCTGATTAACTAGAAAACGTGTTTTCGTGCGTTTTCGACAAACTGGCACCCCCGGTGGGACCTGAATGAGTATGGAAAAGGAAAAATCAGAGCTAAACGCGAAAATCAAAACGTTGAATTTTAGAGTCAAGAAGACATACGAAATCCTCAAAAAGGATGATCGAGTGGCAATGGTGAGGCACACAGCTTCTCGAGAGAGTGTGTGACCGCAGTGACAACCCTGATAGAGTCTATACAGGAGAAGAAATTTGCTGAAGGTGAAGACGAACAAGCGGTTCAAGAATGGACAGAAGAATTTGAAGAATCGATTGACGAGGCGGATAAATGCATGCGATAATTGACACGACAAAATAGAGCTGATGGCTCGGAAATCAAAACATGAAGCCGTCGTCTTTGAGCACAAAAAAACCATCGCGCTAGAGAACGAAAAGATCGAGCAACAACGAGAAGCGAAAGAGCGTGCGTATGCTGAAGAGCTGGCTTTTGAACAGAAGAAACTCGAGCTGCAACAAGCACAGAAAAAGCCGACAGAAACCGCAGGAGCGACTAGCGATGTTGTTAAAATGCCGAAGCTTGTAATTACCAAATTCGATGGGACACCTCAAGATTGGATGCGTTTTTGGGGTCAGTTTGAGACACAGATTGACAAATCATCTGCTCCAGAAGTAACAAAGTTTTCGTATTTGAAAGAATTGCTGGTTTTGAAGGTCCGAAATCTGATCGACGGACTTCCGTTCACCGCCAAAGGTTATCAGAAAGCTAAAGATTTACTCGCGCGACGCTATGGCAAAACTAGTGAAGTCGTGGGAACTTACGTTCGGATCATACTTGAGCTGCCTACGATCAAAGAGAGGGATGTGAAGAAAATTCACGAATTCTACGAGGTCCTGCTCTTCAACGTCGAATCTTTGCGGACTTTGGAAAGCTTTACGTTTGACAAACTGGGGGTCATAAAGAACGAACTTGCGATGATTGACGAGCAATGGAACGAGTGGTCTTTCACGCAGTTCCTGGAGGCGCTGGAGAAATGGACTTTGAATAATCCACTCTCCGAAGCTCCAAGATCCAAGAATATGGGAGGTCATCAAGAGAAGAGAGAAAAATCGAGAGTACTCTACTCCCAACGTGATGATCGCGACGCGA
>JALIRR010004781.1:15000-20000 GCA_023091755.1 Montipora sp. Colony 1 RG-2022
AGTACTAATGAATTGACTCTGTACAACTGTTGTGCTTCCGTTGAGCAACAGTTGACGGTTTTTTTGTAGCTTCCGTTAGATTTTTATTGGGAATACCAGGGATAGTGTAGTTCCAATAGGGAATCCATGGATATAAATATGATAACGTATTTCGACTGATTCGCACCTACGTTCGAGGCACTATTTTATGACCCTGACAAGACCCTGTAGATTTTTAGACTTTTATCCGTACTAGCTGCTCGATAAGTCGTTGAACTAGTCGACTGAAAGAAAAATATTACACAAGTAGATTAATGTTTTGGAATGCCGAAGATAGGCTAAAAAGGAATGGAAATTATTTCGTGAATATATACTTACAATTTGTGTCTTCTAATCTACACGATCTAATGGTTTGATTTCTTCTGTTGACTGTTTTTAACGTTTTTGATCGGAGGAAAGTAAAAAAGCAATTTGCCCGTTTGCAGTGCAGTGTCGATTTACATATTTCTGAATTTTTAATTAGTTGTCACCTTTCAACTCAGGCAAACTTGCAGTGATAAATAAATTGCAAGAATAGTTGCATACATTAAACCAGTAAGCGAAATAACTTAATGCGCGAAGTGCGAATCAATCAGATCATTGAAATGCACTGTGCTTTTGCTTAAGAGTTTTCATCTATCAAAAACTTTAAATTTAAAGGGCCAAAATACTGGTAAATGCACTTTCTGGTGTTTCGTTTTCAAATATTTTCAAAGAACGGGCTTACACCCCCGAACCCAAAATCCCCAAATTTAAAAAAACAAGTTGCTTAAAATCGTCGTGCCCCCTCAGTTTTTCAGGGCCTGCTACGGCTTTGTATTTATAATTCAAATGCACTCTCACATTAAAATTGATGATGACGATTGGTTCAGTCTTTTTCTTAAAAAGTAATATTAGTTGCTCCATTTACTCCTATTAAGAACTAATAACTAAGGACTAAGTAAAATCGAAAATAGGATTATACCCACTTTCACGGCCAGATATGTTGTTCAAAACCTTCAGGTTTAAATAAATACTTGGACCTCTTTATTGACTTGACCATTCTAATTGATTGACTTCAGTTACTTGAGTCAAGCGACGGCGCGAGTCTGGGGCGGGAAAGAAAAAAGCCACTTCATTTCCGCGAACAACAGAGGAGCTTGCTCACAGACTGCTGAAGCGTGCTCTTCATACAAAGACTTCATTTTCAAAGTAACGGATTTTGAACAATTTTCTCACCAACTTTAAGATCTACGACGCGGTTGTCGCTCAAAACGTCACCTAAAAATATAACATCGCACTGTCTATTGTAACCATAGTCGAGTTCAATTTATTAATGGTTTCCGCACAAGGTTCGAATACATGTAACGCTCGACACTTCCCATGTTTGAAGTAAAATAAAGCAAAGAAAAGCGACCATATTTGACGTCGATAGCGTAACAGTAGTTCAACTGACAAACCTGAGGTCGACGGTACGCTCATTTTACTCCCCCCTCTCCATCAGTGCTCCGTTTTTAGGGTATTTAAAGCTACTACTTAAGCTACACTGAAAGGAAAGAAGTCGAAACAAGGATGTGAGATCCAGATATCGAACTCAGGACTGCTTACACCAAGGGCGCGCACAAACCGACTGTGTCATTCTTGCAACTCGATAACAATACATAACGTGTAGAAACAACCGTGATGTACGCTTAATTAAAGTGGCTAGGTCACGCAAAAAGTAGAATGAAACATTACAATTACCACCTAAAACTGTTGACCAAAATGAAAGAAATACAGCAAAAGGAAAGAGAAGAATGGATGGACAGAAATGGACATTCAAGATTGAAACGGATTGCATTTGTTTGGGGAATCTTGAAAAAAAGTCGGCCTGACGTTTTCCAAATTGTATGGCAAATCATCTGGATAACGATTGTTTCTGCTCAGAATCATCTCGTTTGTGAAGCAACGATAATTTTATCAGTAAAGGAATTCCGCATTACCATTTTTGACTTTTAAACGCGTGATTAACCAGATTTCCCCTAAGTACTCTAAAACAACATGACGATGCGGTACTTTTCCTTAATCCACATTCCTTACTATCCATGCAGTCATAGAAAGTCCATGGAAGAATTTGACCGAAATTTGCTCAGATCACAAGACTAATAACGTGACCACGTAACCACTCGGAGGGACTGGACCGAGGACAAACTAAACAACTATTGTAGTCTTTCGCGATTATTCCATGTCGTTAACGTCGTACAAAGCTGGCGAAGAATGTTATCCTAAAAATTACATGGTACAAGCGGGTTTCAGAGTAAACATAGAGAGTGAAATGTTCACATTTGTACTCACACGTTGTCATTAAAACTGACCTCAAACGTGTTTATTTTACGTAATAGCCCTAATCGGCTAACTCGGTGTTGTACCCAATTCAAATCTCCCTGGACTAAGATTCTTTGTGTATTGTATTTGCATGATAATGTAGCATTCATATTTAAATGACATGGAAATACCTGGAACAAAACGTTTTATTCCCAAAGGGTTTGAATTGGATACAACATTGAGTTAGCCGATTAGGTCTATTGCTGGTTTTCACTCACGTGATCAACAGCCATGTTTTTCAACGAAAACAAATGGAAGCGTTTGCATAATAATAGAGTTAAATTCCCGAAGGATTTGGTCGGGGCACCAACATGGCCGCCTTTTCTTTGTTTAGGGGCACCAACATGGCGGTCGTGACGTCATGTGAAAACCGAGAATTGTTATGCAGAGTACCACAAGAATATGTGCAAAAATGGGTGCCCCACATACAGCACGATTGTTTCCTCTTTTAACCAATGATACCATTATTTCGTGGCGTTGTCGTCGCCGTAGCCCTTGTCGTGTCTTAAAACTCCCCGCGGTTCCTTCTGCAGGTACCGGAGCAGAGGTTACGTAAAACAAAGGAAACAAAAGATAGAAAACAAAACAACTCCAAATAAAGATTAATCCCAAGTCAACAAAAGTACAATGCTCTCCGGTCCCTGCTGAAAGATCCCGCCCCACTATGCTTGTGAAAGGAGCCTCTCTAAAATTTCATTACTAAAGGTTTATTCTTACTCTTAGGTGAATCTGGGATTTTCGAAGTGGGTTTGATCGTTGTTTCACTGATGGGTGTCGAGTACGTCCGTGTCACAGTAGTCGGTGTTAGCGATGATGTGAAAAGGCTTTGGTTTGTAGATGTCATTCCCGCGCTCGAGCTCCGTGTCGGTGCAATGAGTGATGATTGGGATGAACTCGTAGCAGAAATTGTGGAGTTGGTCGCAAACACCTCATCTATAATTAAAACAAAACGCAAATCAGTCAAAGTCAGTTGAAATAGGTATATACGGACGCCATAACTCACTGTCTTCTTTCACTCAGAGACCTAGAGGGCAGGAAGAGACACAAAGGTTACATGTATCCTACAAAACTTCATAGATTCCTGTCTTATTCCTTTCTGATGCCTCGGTTTTTTGTCTTCCATCTTCAATATTATAACGAAATTTCTAAACCTTGTAAATAAAACACCTAACCATTGGTGCACCTCGTCAGTTTGTTCAAGTGTTTTCGATATTCTAACAAGACGCCTAAGAGCGTTTCCGTGGGATACACAAACAGTTAAACAAATTGTCCACTTATAGCAAACCACCATGCTCAGTCAGAGCGAAGAAATCACGGATAAAATTTGAAAAGTGGCGAAGGTTTACCAGACAGATAACCCTGTAACTTTATTTAGCTGCTACTTGTTGTAGGTTATCTATTAATTGATACAAGTAAATTTTCCAACGGAAATATTGAATACAGCAGCGATAAGAGTTTACTTTTATTAAAGATTATCTAGGAATGTCAGAATATTAAGGTGAGATTTCTTTGGAATACTGAATGAAGATCGACCATTTCATTTATTTGCTTCGTTTTATGTAAAAACCGAATAAGAATTAATTAAGCTTACTTCACCAACTACCAACTAACTTCACCAACAGTAAAAACAACACACCTTTACTGTAGGGTAGTACGAACTCCTAAATTTCAAATGAAGTACAGCAGTTCAACTTTAATTCGTAAAAAATCGAACGTATGAATTTGTGAAGGGTGTTGCGGGCTGTTTTTGTTGGATTTGGTGATGTTATGTGCAGAACATTGGTCAGCATCTTCATAATTTTGGACTGAGAATTTGTAGCATTGGTTAATTGGTGTTTTCTTTGTTCTGTAAGCAGTTTGGAACAGTATGGTTATGTACACAGGTTTGCTGTGTACACAAAAAATATTAAATTATTATACCTTTCATTCAAAGTGGGCAGAAGTGAAAGTAGTAATAGAATAAGCGTGGAAGAATAAGAATTGTAAGCATGAACTCAAACAGCGAAAGGTGAAGAATATTGACATATTCAATTTTCATATTCTTGACATTCTTATGTTTTCCCAGCTCACACCAACAATTCTCATGAAGCTATGTCAAATGTGAACCAGCCATAAGTTAGAAAATAATGAAAATAAAGTTTCAAACTGAAAACTGGCCTTAAGTGGTTTCCTTGCATTTAAGTATTTGCAGTATTTGCAAGACAGTGAATTGAGTTTTCACTATCAACTTCAATGTTTACTAATCACATCTGCATTCCTTGTGCTTTTAAAATTAATTTCTTCAACCAGAAACAAATAATTTTTCTGTCCACATAACCTAGCGATAACAAAAACCTGCCTGAGCGAAGCTTGAAAATCGAGCAGGATTTTGAGATCGCAGAGCCGTGTAAATGCGATGATTTTTGACAAGATGCTAGCACAATTATCGACTTTCTACGTGCCCAAGGCTGGGAGGCGAGCGACCTTTGGAAGTGGGAGAAATCCGGGTAAATTCTGGAGGCACTCGGCCCTGAGCGGTCTTGGAAGTTGCACGCCTTTTGTATGTGACGACGCGTCGGATCTGAAGGGGAAATCGAAGCGTCCCAAAAACCCATTAAATCACTCAGGACAACGCAGAAAATCGTGGGCGAAGGAACTTT
>JALIRR010004781.1:25000-27500 GCA_023091755.1 Montipora sp. Colony 1 RG-2022
ATGTTCTGTTACATGAGGGGGATTTGTTGCCAGACCGCAACAATTCTTTAAAATATCTTTTTTCATGTACGAATATATATATTTGGTAGATAGCAGTTAATTAGAGTCATGATCACTTTTGATGAAAACGCACAATTCTCAATGGAAATTGTCATTACACTCCAAACAGTGGCACGGTACCTTGTAATTTCTGGCACGGGTGCCTAAGTGTGTCTCAAGTTCCATCTGTTTACACACGAAAAATATATTGTACCGTGCCGTGCCCGAATTTCGAAAAACATAGGTAGGGTACCGGGATTTTCGGAGTGCCGTGCGAGACTTTTTTGCTAGTGCAGAGCGGCAGGCTTAATAAGTCGTCGTCTATCAATGGGTCTTCCGAATCCTGAACGGGTCGGCCAGAGATCTAGAGAGAGAACTATTGCCATTATTATGAGTGGATTAATTATTAATTTAGATTCCGAAAATGCTTCCTTTTATAAAATATGGACAATTAACACACGATTCACAACTTTTTAAAAGTCACGTCTGCGAAAATGACGGCTTTCGAACACACTTTCCAAGTAAACGGTAATTTGGGGAGTAAAGTATTCCGTATTCTCTCGAAAACCTTAATTTAAGAGTGAGGATGCTCTCGCAATTTTGGCTAATAACCGGAGAATGAGAAAGGTTTGTACATTCTACATTGTGGCTCTCGATAAAGTTGCGATATATATTTCACAATTTAAAAACAATGGTAAACTACAAAGCGATGCGAGATCAGTGTCATCAGTTGACAGAAAAATTGTCAATTGAAAAAGGGTGAAAAAATAGATTGGTTATTCACCATGCGTTCGTTGGACGTTTCCTAAAAGGAATCTTTTAGCAAATATAACAGCGACTGCAACGAGGCCGGTTACGCAACACTCACACCAAAGAAATATCTGGCTCAGGACGTTCTTCTCCAAGTTCACGGTTTTCTACATTTTACAGTATTAGTACAGAACGTTTGGAAACTTTCCAGTTCAATCCTTAACCAAAAATTTACGTCATTCTCACACGTTTCAATCCAGGAGGCTCCAACCAGTTTCAGCACTTTCCACAAACTGTAGTATTTGGAAGCCCGATTGAATCTACCCAACGGCAAAGTTATGGTACCATCTGAGATACCACCAATGATTGAAGATGAAGTATTGACAGACGTAATAGGTTACCATGGCAACAAAAGAGTCGTCTGAAAATACCATCTACGTTTGTATTTAAATGCATATCTCAAAAACGAACTCGGTGATCCGTAATGTTCACTGCTGGAAAGTTATTAACAATCAAGATAAAAGTCTATGCAAGTTAAAAAAAAACTGGAGCAGATTCAGAGCCACCTTCAAAATCGGTAAAATTTAAGGTGCTCCAGAGTTTTCTTTTAGCGTTCTAATCACTTTCCAGCAACAAAAATGGGGATTACCGAGTTCGTTTCTGAGACGTGTTCAAAGGAAAAATAAAAGCCGTTTTTACATGGCTCTTTTGCTGCCATTGTAACCGATTGCGCCACATCGATGAGTGCCATCTTGTTAAGTAGTCATTGGTTTCATTTCGTACCAGAAGTTTGCAGTCACGTGAAATTGTGTTACCGTAATTTTTATAATAACACATTCCCTCCAAATTGTTCAAACTGGTTTGAGACACTCAATTTAAAAACAGGTGGAAAAATCGCGAAGTGACTATCGATGTCAGTTTAAATTGCTTTCTAAGGAAATTGCATCTCTCAACAGATATGTTCTAATTATCTTGATGTAAACTGCTTTACCAGTGATAGCTGCTCTCAACAAATTCTCTTGATGTAACTGACTGCTCTACTAGTTATAGCATTAGAGATGGAATCATGGGACATGAAATGAAAATTAGAAGCTTGAAACTTGCTTGCAATTGTTTAAGTTTGTTATGTACCTGCTTTGACCTTTCTAATTTTCATTTCAAGGCATTCCAAGGCATTTCACAATTCTAGTGCATGGAATTTTATTAATTCTAAATTCATTTAATGTAAACTTTTTGGGCTGAGCCGGTGCTACTTCAAATTTTCAATCGACGTATTCTTATTAGGAAATTTCGGGAAGTCATTCGGACTAAGGTAAAACGCGCTTCTTTTCGTTTCAACAAAACTAGGTCAAATGTTAGAGAACATCATTGCTTTCTGGCACCCATCCAAGCTCTTTGATCGAGTGTCGCGGCATTAGGCAAGGAATCGAGAACGTAGACACGAATTTAGTTTGTACGTGTCACAAACTTAAAAGACGCCAAACTAATGCTACAAGCATTTATGAGCACAACCGGCTACAAGTTTCTTCACCGAAGTTTGATGCATGGCGCTCAAAACAAACAGGTCATATTCCCTTAAACAGTCAAGTTAATTGATGGACTAACCTTGCAAAGTGAATAATAATACGGCCAAGAATATCGCACCTCTGGAAAACATCTTCTTATATCGCAAACGGGTACAGCATCAAACCACAGAGTTGTGATATACGTG
>JALIRR010004782.1:0-12500 GCA_023091755.1 Montipora sp. Colony 1 RG-2022
AAGGTCTATATTTTGGCTATCGCTACTCATATCTCAAAAAACGAACTTGGTGACCCCCATTTCTTATTTCTGAAATGTAATCAGCATGTCAGAATGAAACTTTCTTAAAGCTTAAAATAATTCAGTGGAGCGGATTTAGAGCCACCTTAAATACTTGAAAATTTAAATTTCCGCTCCACAGAATTTTAATGGGATCTAGCCCTCGAGCATGCTCGTGTTCACCCAAATTAGGAAAGGGTCTGTAAGGAGAATTTAGTATCATCAGACTCAACGCCCTGTAAATGACGTAAGACACTTACGCTTTAAGCTTATTCAGGACTTTGTAAGTGCCAAGCTTCTTTGCTCCAGTTCCCTTTTTCGCAACATGAAATGGCATTCTTGAATCCACTGCTTTGACTGGCGAATGAGCAAAACAGATCATTTGATGTAGAAAAACGTTCCCCAACTCGACAAATTTAAACTGAGCTGGAACTACAAGAGACTATGAAAAAATTTAAAAACTGAAAAATTAGGCCTGAAAACCGCAAAGAATAGGGAGTCTCCACTTTGACAAAAAATAACCTTAAATCACAGGTAATAACTTCTACAATCAAATTATTATTTTTTTGTCAAAGGAAGGGTTTGTATCCTAAAAAAATAAGTTTAAGAATAGGCTATTTTTGTTTTTAAATTTCGCGGGCACCACCATCTAGAATAACTGTGACGTGTTAGGGCTGTTCTACAACCTCGTTCCCAGGTTCTTCTCGGCTTCCAATATGGCGGCGGGTCGCCTATTATTATTATAGGGGGATCTCTGCTGATGCTATTTAAGGACGGTGCCTACTATTGTTATTGCGCATACGCTTCAATTTGAGAAAGAATGCCATACATTGCTTTGTATTTTAAAGCTTTTCACAAATATTATTTATGAATTACCTTTGAAAAATGCGTGGTTACCCCCAATTTTCTTTTTGGATTTCAATAACACTTGTTAAGATCTACAGTCCCTGCACAATAATAAACCGGGGCAAAAATATCTTTAATTAGTAGGCACCGTCCTTAATTAACATACGAATTTGCCCACAGAAGCCAAAATGCTATTTACAGATTGACCTCCAAAACGTGAGAGAACTTGTTAAACTTAGACGACTCTCCAATTTTAAGCCTTTTAGCTTTAATAACGAGCTAGTTACTAGCCATCAAAAACTGATAAATCCTTGGGTGTCAAAAGCGCTAAAGATCCCTTATATTCTTTGTAAAATTTTGAATTTTCAAAGGTCCGTTGCTCATTCATTATCTGGTATATCGGGTTCAAATTTTCTGAGATACCTCTTTATGCAATGCACTTTCAATATTCAGTACTTTATTCTTAGCTGACTGATTAGAGAACGATAACCTTGTACATGTAATAGAGCAAGTTTCAATCGAGTGTCGTAAAAAAAAAACCAAAGTAATTACTTTAGCCAATCAAAAAGGACGGAGACAACCCAATAAACCAATGAAAACTCGAAGTAATTGCACGTAGCGGACACAAAGCGCGGGAAAATGTGGAGGCGCGAGCAACGATTGGTTTTGGTTTCACTTCTGATTGGTTGAAAAAATGAAGCGAGATCTTTGGACCAATCACTGAGTGAAGTAATGCAAAACGAAATTAATTCGCCAATTACTTTCGACACTCAATTGAAAATCGCTCTAACGAGGATAAAAATGTAAACAAAGATTCCCCTATTAAAAAAAAGCTTCTACGATAGTCCTGCTCACGATCTTCCATTTCTACGCTTTTCTCAAAGACAGATGCATTTTCTTGGCTGTCGCAAGCTGCTTTCACAACCAAGATCAGATTCCTGACAGGTTTTGAAGGGCAACAACAAAGCAAATCTACAAAATTCAAAGACATGCCAGATTTTTCTCGTCTCAAATGGTGTCGTGATTTCTGTGATAGATTGAATGAAGTGACTTGTGATCCTCGAATGTGGCGGCAACTTGTTCAACGCGAATGAAAATGCAACTGTCAGGTGGTTTAAAATGGACTGAAATGGTGTCTGCTGAAATTAAAAATAACGATGGGTGACTAAAATAAAATTTGACCAAAATGTGATAAATGCAACTTTCAGTACCAGTGGAGAGGACTGGAGTGATGGCTCCACGGATTATGGAATTTGATAAGGCCATTGGCGGAAATTCCAGTACAATAGTTCCTAATTGCCCCGTCATATACTTAGGTCACATGAAGGAGTCATCTTTAGAGTCAAGTAATCTGCGTATTATCAGCAGATCGTGCAAGTTCTTTGTAAATAGAGAAATAGCAGTATTGCTTGTCTGTTAGCGGACGCATTTTGATCCGTTTTTCCTTGTCCACGACGTGTTGTCGGAACGTCTGTTGTTCGTGAGAAAGTCAGTGTAGTCTACTGCCTCTCACTTCTGTTACTGGTGTCAACAACGATTGTTAGGTGCAGATAGGTGATGGATTTAGTGGAGTTCGCTCTAAGGTAGCCAACTGGTCGGGTTTCCAGTGGGTAAAACGTTTACTGGACACACGACCAGCCAAGAAACAACAACCTTATTAATTGTCTGCTCCCCTTAAGGACTTTTCAGGGCCAATCGGAAACAACTGAGGTAAATAAACAAAACATTTTTTTTACGGATCCCATCCTGGTGGAAGGCAGACCAATAGGCCATTTTCGAATTCTCACGGCTGGACTGGATCTACCATTAAATGGAGGCTAATGCGGTCAAATCTTTTCAAATGCAAATTACTTTGCCCGCATTAGCCTCCATTTCATGCTAGATCCAGTTCAACCGATAGAATAAGAAACTGGCCTATTGGATATTCACAATTGTAGCCGACGAGTTGACTCGGGTCAACCCAGGTCAACCTGCTTGAAATCATATGGGGACTTAAACCCAATAACTCCCGAACGTTAAGTCCAGTGCCTTGATCATTCCGGCGACTACGCTGCCTCTGAGAGCAACATCAAGGAACATCAAGTCTTAAGTTGACCAATTAAATCCTGTGGCGGATCAAGACTAAGAGGTGGGGAAGGCTCTCAAAAAAAGTTCTGCTCTTAAGCGGCTGTTGGTGTTGTTGTCTGCAAAAAGTGCAAGACATGTTATAAGTTCTTTACTTTTAACATCCAAAAATAGGTTGGGGGGGGGGAGGGGGGCCCTCCCCTGGATCCTCCACTGAGATCAACGACCAGAGTAGTAGTTAAATCACCTGATAACAAATTAAAAATTAATGCACTCTCAAGATAACTTCCACTTGTGTTGGCGACATTCCATTACATCTAAATGCCTTAATGAAACCAGCAATAGTCCTTCTCGGGCACAACACTTATGTGGTAAATGTTACTATGTTATGCTATGATACAACTCCTGGATTAAACCATAAACGAAAAACGTAATGTGCCCGTATAAGAGCGTCAAATTCCTCTCAATAAAATTATCCCACAGACCTTCGTTTACCTCGGAAACCACTTCCAAATATCATTTAATATGTTAGGTGCTACAGATGAACAATACCAAGTAATCCGTTACTTCTTTTTTTTCACAAAAGAGTGCATAACATACACAGCAGCATTGTTGGTTAACAACTCCCAACATTGTTGGGTGTTACATGTTGTGCCCGTTTGGTGTTAAGTGCATTCTTAATGAGCAGTTACCATTAGCTAAGATTTTTATATTGAATAATGCTAAAAATTGGTTTCTAAAAAAACTGCATGGCCGAGTTTATCCGCTTTACCTCATAGAGACGACAAAGCCCTCACTTATCCCAAGCAATAATAATTTTGATTTATCAAGCATCTCATCTCAAGCGTTAATAATCCTTGCTTTAAAAACTGTTTTATCAAGCATCTCATCTCAAGCGTTAATAATCCTTGCTTTAAAAACTGCTACATTGAACTTGCCTTGAGACTTCTTCGAAACTTTCCGTTTTTCTTTTGGCGAATAACGCACATACAGGGCATCCCGATTGCCTAAATTGCATAGATGGCCATCTGAGTGCAGTGCTTTAATAAAAAGAAAAGTAGTTGAAGTGAGACAAAATCGGATGTGACATAGTTACAAAGGTCAGCATTACATCCCACCCACTGCAGACCTGTTTCGCTTTGGCAACACCAGGAAAACGCATTCCTTACAACGAGTCGGAAGCACATGGGTGACAGGAAAGACCGTGGACCCTTGATCTCTCCTCGCTTCTCAAAGCTTAATTCCGGAACGCCTTCCAGTGATTTCCACAAAAAACCATAAACCCATTCCTGTTCCTTCAACGTGTCTCACGGTAAATTAAAAATTCACTTAAATTAACAGTGCTATCGGCTCAGAAGGAAACTTTTGCCAAAAGTAGTCTCGGGAACTCCACCATGTGAACACTTCATGTACAATCTGGAACAAATGACTTTTGAGAGACAACTGGCATCCAAAGGGAGTCCAAGTTGATTATGTGACTGCCGCCAGCCCTTTGTGAGAACGATACAGTGATTTAAGGTTGTTTAACCCTTTCATTCCCTCGATCGAATCTTCATTCTCCCAACTAGTACCATATATTTCTTTGTTGGGTAGTTATGAGAATTTTGTGTTATATCAAGATCACACCTCTTAAGCTGATAATTATCTTCATTCTCAGCACACGTCTGACTGACGTTTAATTGAAATTGTGAGGAGAATTAACATGCTGATCACTCCCGGAAGTCTAAGGGTTATTTAAATGGAAAGCACTAAGTTTTAAGCCACTCTGACTGCTGTTGATGCTGCGCCTTCTTTCCTCTTCAGCCTCCTCCCTCTAATACTCCTACTACTACTTCACTACTACCACCACTACCACCACCACTACTACTACTACTACTACTACTACTACTACTACCACTACAACTACCACTACAACTACAACTACCACTACCACTACCACTACCACTACCACCACCATTACCACTACCACTGCTACTACTGCTACTGCTACTACTACTACTACTACTACTACTACTACTACTACTACTACTACTACTACTACAACTACCACTACCACTACCACTACCACCACCACCACCACTACTACTACTACTACTACCACTACTACCACTACTACCACTACTACTACTACTACTACTACTACTACTACTACTACTACTACTACTACCCTTCTTAATCACTCCTCTTCCTCGTTCTCCCACTGCTGTCGCCACTCTCACTGCTCCTATTTCCACAACTACCTACTACTCCCACCGCTACTACTACAACCACGACTACTAGACCCACATAGACTATGATGACAACCACTGAGACTGAGACTACTACCATCAATACCACCGCTCCTCCTTCTACTACAGTCACTTTTAATGCTAATACCACTAGGACACCGACACTACTACTGCTGCTACCATTCCTACCGCTACTAGTGCCACTAGTAATAACATTACCACCACCGCCACCCAACTAGGTGCAGAAAAGTGTGCAGAATATGACGGGAAAGCTTGGCCATTAACAAAGTTCAAGAATTCGGAAATTCAAAGTCATTGGACGATCAAATGAGCATAAATTAAGACGGCTTACAAGCCTACTGATGGTTCATTCATCGGCCATTTTCAATGCTGATTTCAGCGACCTAAACAATGGATACATCTGAGCAAGGTTAGAAATGAGAGAATTTTTTCCTTACGTAAGTACAAACAAAGTGGAAGCGGATTGAAGGTGTACAACTAAAAAAAAAGGAATGAGACCTAAAGACACGGTAATGGTTCAATATGAGCAGAATTTGTTTTCCTGAGAAGAAGGAAATAGAAAACACCTAAGCGATTTTCACCGGGCAAAGTCAGACGACAGAAACTGATAACAAGTTTTGATTAAGCCAAAGCACTAAACAATTTTCACTCCGACATGTAGCGTGAGAGCTCAGTAAGATTTAGATTTTATCATTTAAAAAGAACTTGATGTAGTGAGCAGTGTTAACGGGTTATAGTTGCTTTCTTTTCGAATAGTTACAATGGTTTAAACCCTGGAGTCATATCATAACTAAATGGAGTGAGATCGTCTGGGTCAAAGAAGAACTTTGTTGACGTTTAAAACAATAGGAAAAGCAAATCTGAGAACGTCACACATTTAACATGCAATACATTGAAGGCAAAAAGAGATTAAGTAATTTGATGAGCGCCTGACCGTATAATGACGCAAAGTTTCCTCGATTTAACCTCGAGGCAATTTGTACCAATTTAATTCGTGTAAAGCCGTCACACATTCTGCCAAATTTGACAAGTTAAGACTGCTATTCGTTACGAAATATATCCTGTAAGCAGTCAAGATGATGAGTGTAAGAGCCACAGCTCCAATAATTTAAATTATCGTTACTGTTTAACAAAATGGTAAACGGCCTAGCGTGCACTATTGCGTCATGGTGCACGCGGGAGGTTACTAAGCACGAGAGAAGCGTAAGAGCCGCTCGAGGCGATAGCCGAGAGCGACCTTAGCTTCTTGACTGCGTCTCGGGTTTGTAGAACTGTCGAGAATTCTCCCAACTTCCCCTCGCGTTTTTAGATGAGGCTGTGGAAACAGGAAAACGTCCTCTATTGCTTAAGTGCGAGCGACCTTGAAGTATGGAGAAATAAAGGAAAAGAATAGACCGTATTCATAAATGGCGGCTAATAAATTATTCTTTTGTCTTCCTGCTAACGAGACTAAGTAGCCTCGCTCTAAATTAACACTTCTTTTGTATTTTTCTACGCAAACGAGGCCAGTTGGTCTAATCAGCAGGGCCCGGTTGTTCAAAAGCCGATTAACGCTAATCCCAGATTAAAAAATAACCAAGGAGTTTATTTCTCTACTCCCAAATGTTGTTCAACACTGATACTCGGCAAAACTTTACATCGGAGGAAGTCAATCTTGAAAAACAAAAATAAGCAAAAGAAACTTTTACCAAAATGTGGAAAACGTGAAACAAAGTTTACGCTAATCCTGGATTAAGTTAATTGGCTTTCGAACAACCCGGCCCAGAAGGACAAAAGATAATTTACTTGTCCCGCCATTTATGAATACGGTTTATGTTCACATCGTTTGAAACACTCTAACTTCAACTATTTTCTATTATTCATTTGTTAGGCAGAGGACAAAAAGCTCCCTGAAGAAACTGAATCTAAATCATCTTTGCAGTCAAGTTTGCTCTCTGAGTCAAGTTTGACTATTAAGGTGACCAACTAATTACGTCAAAATGTCCCAAAATAAAGAGATTTGGATTCACTGTTGTGGCTTACAGCTACAAACTGCAAGATGCATGCGGATTATAAAGTAATCAAGGAAACTTCCGTTTTTGATCTCTTTCTCGATAGCTGTGATTTACTGGCAAGAAAATGGCTGAGATAGAGTAGCGTTCTGTTCATTGAGTTGGGGCCACGGGTAAATTTTAATTTGACATTTACTGATGTAATCAAAAACAGTCTTTCTTCGAAGTACTCTTCTAACCTGGACGATCTCTTTCAGAAAATAAGTGGAGCATTGTTATACAGGATTAAGGAAGTCGAGTCAAGTTCATTGTGTTAATACACTTAGCTTTTGCGAGAACAGTCTCGCCAGCCAGTTTACAGGTACAACACTCGGAAAGAATTAAGAGAAAAAGAAAGAAAATTGTACCTTGTACAAATAGCTAAGAATAGTAGAATTTGAAATCTAAAATCTATTAACTTGGAAACGGAATAAAACTAAGGAAGTTTCAATACGCAATTAAGGCAGTGAAACGACGACTACTTAATTCTAGAATATATAAAGTTTTTTAAACCAGGGGAGCAGACAGAGATAGCAGTTAAAAGTTAGAATCAACTACGCAAATGAAAGTTATATTTATAGAGGACGTTAGTGTTAAAATACAAACTACCAGAAGAGGCAGAGATGAGGACAGCTTTGCCAATTCCACGTAAAGTCAGACTTCCTTGTAATAAGAAGAAGGAGATAACTGTTAGCAAGTTAATGAAGGGATTAAGGTAAGTTTCAGAACAATTTTAATGAGATCTAACTCAAATTGCCGGACTTCTACTTAACTGCAGCATTGCACAATTTGATTGATAGCTATGGCATGTCTGGTGGCGGGGTAGTTAGTGTTCACCTTACGACGGTTCAATGACCAAGTTATAAATGGTACCGGAAGACGAGATTGTACTGACTAATTTCAGAAACTCAATTTTGCCGAAAGTTGGCAAGCGGAAGTTTTATATTTCTACAACATTGCCTATAATTCACGGGAGAAAAAAAGACAAACATTACATATGGAGAATGTGAAAAGCCTCTCAAGACAATACATGGTCTATTCCACCGACAGCACAAATGTGGATGAATCAAAAAACAACTGAAAAATTGACGCCAAAGGAATCATAAGAACAGGAGAAGAGAGAATAAAACAACACCTTTGCATTTTCGACAAACTAATAATCACTTTTTTAAGACTTAAGGTCATATACTATGAGGAGAAAAACTAGCAGTTTAAATTACATCAAAGCAACCGTTGGTGAACGGGGAACACCGGAATACGGACAGAATAACCTCTCCGAGCAGATTTAGGAATCAACAAACTCAACCCACAGAACAGGTCAACTCGGGGAATCGATCGCAGGTTACATTAGCGAAAGGCGAGTACTCTAACCACTGTCCCCCCATACTCTATATGCATTTTTATAGGCTTTGCGTCGGCTTTGTTTGCTTGCTTTGGAGTATCATTGTTTCACTCTGGGTCTTTTGAAATTATCATATAGAAATAATTTTCAAGCAGCTTGTAATCGATCGAGGGCCATGTAAGACGAAAAAAAAACCAAAGTTCTTATTTTAGCCAATGCAAGTCACTTGTATTGACTAAAATAAGAACTTTGGTTTTTTCCGTCTTACATGGCCCTCGATTACAAGCTGCCTATACATTATTTCTTCTTGGTTGGTGTATTTTACACCAATCTCAATTTACAATCTCAAGTTCAATCTCAATTTACAATCTCAATTTCAATCTCAATTTCTCAATTTCAATCTCAATTTACAATCTCAATTTACCAATCCAATCTCAATTTACCAATCTCCATAAATTTTTCAATTTACAGTGTCCCCGATTAGTGCCCTACGGCGCTAGAAGATTAGACACTTAAAGTTCCTTTCCTTTCCTTTCCTTTCTCCTGCTTATACAAAGCATAAAGGTATCAACAAATGAAATTGACTTCAAAAGGGCTCAGAACCTGTTAAACTTAGTCTTTTTAATTTCCCAAGCTTATGCTTTTGTTTTCAATAATCTGTAGAAAGTTAGCCATTGCCTAACAAAGCTTTTGAAAGGCCTGATAAATTAGTAAATTATGAGGATAGAGCGGTTTTCAACTGAGTGTCCCAACTAATTAGCGAATTGCTTTGGTTTTGCATTACGTCACCCAGTGATTGGTTCAAAGTTCTCGCGCGTGCACATTTTCTCGCGCTTTGTGTCGGCTACATGTAATTACTTCGAGTTTTGATTGGTTTACCGGATTGTCTCCGTCCTTTTTGATTGGCCGAAGTAATTACTTTGGTTTTGGTTTTGCGACACTCGATTGAAACTCGCTCTGTGAGGATATGTCAATAAGGCAAACTTGTAAAGCAAAGATTCAGCCTCTTAATTTATACAAGTCAGTAAAAGTCCCGAGACATTGGATCAATTATGTCGAGAAATGCACATAATTACATTGTAGATGCACGTCCACTTATGATATTTAACATGAAGTGTCCCTTTAAGTTTAAGCATTTGCTACCCAGTTTGAGTAATGAAGTAAGTGCATGTGTCAGTGTTATTTTTTGGTGATGTTATATGCTCCTGTTTATCTCTACTCGAGTACATAAACTTTGAACCAATCACTGAGTGAAGTAATGCAAAACCAAAGCAATCCAGCACTTTGGAACAATTTACATTCTCAGGCCCACATTTTTCTCAAGTTGACATTTCACTAAAACAGTGAAACCATTTTTATCTTTGGACTCTCTTTGATAACGGGGATAAGATGAACTCATCAATGGTCTATATATCCTAACAGATAACATACTTCTCCATTGTAATATACAGTATTTACTTGCCAGTCACCTCAAATCACATTTCCACTTTATTTTTTCTCTGAGATCATCCCAAATACTTCGTGTTGTTTTACAACTTCGCTTTAGAGGTCATCACTTTAATTTAAACTGTGCAAAAAAGGGGATCGGTTCAATACCTGGTGACGTCACAAATTACTTTGCATCGCTGTTTTCAAATAACTTTCTCAATGCAAAGCAATCAACCCGGTATCGAACCCATTCCCCTATCATTGCTCGGTAGTAGATCAAAGTATGGCCACTTTTACCGTCTTTCAAAGCCAATAAAAAAGTGACATTTCATTCAAAACTTTTTAAAAATAACACGATGTATTTGGGATGATTTCGGAGAATACATAAAGTGGAGAAAGTGTGTAGAGGTGACAGGCACTTTAACGCTTGGAAAATTACAAGAACATGTACCTTTCAAACATCCACACTCAGTGATTTGTTGAAGCGAGGTCACATCTGCGTGGCAACTACGGCAGTAGTAATATGCCCTGAAAATTTCGGTACAAAAAACACAAATACAGGTATGTTAGTCAGGAGATGACCACCTTAGTGTGCCACATTTCTGTATGAATGTTCCGTAATGATTTACACCGAAGATTAAGACGAACAGAAAAAACCTCTAAGCCAGGAAAATCATATCTAATGGACTTTATTTTATTGGCAACCGCAGGGTTTTCGACAGTTTTGAAAAGTAGTGGACATATTTTTGAAAGCACCGGATGTCACATTTTTTGGCGCAGCAAGGCATACTCCCACAGGAAATTTTTAAAATAAAACACTCAGAAAGGCTGTTTCCAGTGTTTCTGGACCCCAAGATTCAGTTTCCCAGGCTGGAGTTTACTCAAATTCTCTTTAAAAAGTAAATAGAAAAATCTAATAATAAATAGTAAAGCAAACCCCTCAAATATTGGCATCAAAGTACCAGACGTACGCGTGGAATGGGAAACCACCGGACAAAACATCCTGCCTCCGGCCTCAAACGAAAAATCTGGAAGCGCTGGGTCACAAATAGGCCTTATTCACGATAGCCGCCATCTTGGTTTTCAAATGGTCATGCAAACTAGCCATGTGTTATGCTGTAGGGCAAACATTGGAAAAAAGGCAAATTGCGGAAAATCGGCTCGCCGAAATATTGAGATAACATTGCTAATTAAAAAGTACATTTTAGAATTTAGATTAAGTACCTTTTATAATAATTTTATATCTTTGATTGCCTTTGACATTTTGACTTTCTACTTCGTTATCTGCTCATTTTTCACTAAAAAACATCGCAGTAACTTGTGTAATCATTCTATTTTACTGCTTTGGTGATAAACATTCAATGAACGTGAAATAAATCATCTGTGTGGCTAAGATGTTCGTTATAACCTCTCGAACTTTGTTGTTTGCCCCCTCAGAAGTGTGTAGCCAATTTGCATAAAAACAGCAAATCCAACATGGCGACCATCGTGAATAAGGTCTATTGGGGAAACTGTACAGGAATCAAATTAAATCAAATGAAATCGGATCAAATCGTAGGTTGGTTTTTTAGGCGAAGGAAAAACCTGGGCGACATTGGTGAAAAGCCTCGCTTAGGGTGTTCCGGGTGTTAGGGGTCATAAAAAGCTTGAGCCAAACGTGATGGCCTCCTTTAGGGGTTAAATCACACCCAGGCCATCCCGTCTGTTCCAAAAGGAGTCCCCCCCCCCCTCTCACCGGGTGGTCACTACGTTAACGTTTCTCCTTAGGAAACATTAGGGATCTACGACACCAAATGAATAAAAAATTCAACAAGAGCGCTGAAAAGTAATCTCTGACCGAACCAGACAACAACGGATTGGCCCCAGGCCAAATTTCAATTTTAGTTTTGAGCCTCCACAGCCTATCATCAGTTTGTCTACAGTTTGGCTGGTACATAAAATAATGACTAAAATATACAGTTTAACGTGAACACTTTTTGATGATGTTGCCAGTGAAAGGCAAGCACTCTCATAAATGAAGCAACCCTTCTTAAATGTCACATTACTAAAATAGAAACATTTCGTACCTTTTTACTTCGGCACTTGATCCGGCAATGAAGTAGCCTCTGGTTCTCTGTTCAATTTGCTTATCCAGTGGATTTATGGCAAATCTTTACATGCAAAGAAACGTTTTTACAATAAGTCAGTTGTGAGGCACTTCAATTTATTCAAACCTTTGAAATGAAGTACAGATCAATCGATCTTACTTCACAGTAATTTTCTTCAGATACCTACATTTTTTCTCCATCCGGTGTGATGGTTTCTATAGCGATGAGAAGGAGACCAAGCTTCTCAAAACAGATCCTGTCACCAAAAAAAAAGATCGTTTTAATAGCGGATCAGGGCAAAAATATGTATCAGGCATGCTACGATAACTTTATTTAGAGAGGGAGACGCAAATAAACCCTTTACGGTTTTTACCACAGGGGACAGACCACAGCATTTGGATCCCCTACGATGCCC
>JALIRR010004782.1:17500-33433 GCA_023091755.1 Montipora sp. Colony 1 RG-2022
TGTTTAAGGTTTTGCATTGAAGATGAGTCACAGATTATTTCATTTTCTCTTAAACTGTCATATTCTGTGTTTTTCTTTCTTTCTTTATAGTCTAGGATCGAATCAATTAGATGTCCCCCAAGAAGATCCTAATTTGGTCCTTAAATTACTGCCAAAGAAGGCGAGCCTTGCATGGAAAGGGAAAGGAAAGGAACTTTATTTAAGTGTCTAATCTTCTGGCGCTGGAGCACTAATTGGGGACACTGTAAAACTGAAATCAACAACTCAAATCAAATCAAATCAAATCAAATGTTGGTTTTTCACAAGAGGGGAAACTGGAGTACCCGAAAAAAAACCTCTCAGTGCAGAGTAGAGAACCAACAAACTCAACCCACATATGACGCTGAGTCGGTGAATCGAACCTGGGCCACATTGGTGGGAGGCGAGTGCTCTCACCACTGCACCATCCCTGCACCACTTCTGGTTAGCTAATTTGAAGAAATGTGCATCTTTTCGGATTTCAGTCCTTTCCTGTTTGTCCAGAAATGCAGGTAATGGTAAAAAAGGAGGACTTGGGAAATTCTGCCAAATCCGCAACACGTCGCCAAATCCGCCGCTTTCGTTTTCAAGAAAACCACAACATCTATATGTGTACATCACACATACAGTATGATGAGATTCAAAAGCTGTGTTTTAACAATTAACAATAAACAATTTTTGGACGAGGTTGAGCAAAATATCGTGATTTGTGAGTGGTGAGCCGAAGCCGAGACACTGACAAATCACGATATTTTGCGATAACCGAGTTCAATAATTATTTTATCATTCGATGACTGAGTTAACTTTATTTTTCACAATTCCCAACAATTAAATCTTTTTCTGAAAGTTCAGGAAGCGAACTGCCATTTTCACAAAAGAGCGTGGTTTCAATTACGCATGAGCAGAATATTGTTTTCAGCAAAACACTTATTTGTAGACAGTTATTTGCAGGTCACATGGTGGGTTCTCGGCCAATAAAAAGGAAAGGAAAAAAATAGATCGAATGATAATTTCATTCCGCTTCAGCAAAAAATTGATGTGCTCGCCACTGACAAATCACGATATTTTGCTCCACCTCGTCCAATAATTGTTAATTATTAATCACCTTGTTTTGGTATTGCAGTAACTGAATAATGATCCGAATCCCTGGATAGTAGTTCTTTAAGGCAACAACCCTGCAAAAATTCAAAAACAAGAAACACAGTGAGCATGAAAATAAAACTCAGATATTTTTTAAATGAAGATCAATGATAATGGCAACAACAAAAAAGGCAAAGATGCACTCAAGCCAATGGGGCTCACAGAGACGGAGCTTGATCAGCTGGTTTCGGCAGCAGCAAGAAGAGACTGAAAGTATTACAACTCCCCCTGGAATGGGATGCTAGTCTGTCACAAGGCTACCCCTAGAAGTATATTGCGGATACCCTTTATAGCTGGAGAAGAAGGTGCAGAGCAAGGAAACAACTTGTGACAGAGCTAGACCCGGAATCAGCAACACAGGGGGCAGGAAACTGCCGTGCTACAACAAGTTGCAAAATTGTTGAGACACTTTCATTAAAAAACACCTTTCCTAGCTTCCAATACCCGCCGTATCTAGAATTTAAACCTTTCCCACTTCCCCTCCCCTCTCCCCCTTTCAATGTTGACTGTTCAAGTTTGCAACAATTTTTTGTCTTGCTAGCAACACTGACAAGGAAGGGGGTGAGGGGGGCTGTAGTGTGAGAGATAATAGTTAAATTAATAATGCCCCAAGAAGGTGAAGTGTCTCCACTATTTTTGCAACTTGTTGTAGCAACCAATGTGGCAATGAATGTAGCAGTTAATATAAACCATGATTTCTGATCCAAACACTGACAAATTCTACAGCCATCAAATCACATGTTTTGTCCAGAACTTTCCAGAGCAAGGTTAATGGCGTTAAACCATGCCGGCATTTCACAGACCAATACTGTTGACACATTACACTTTTACCGTTTCTCATTCATGGGCATTCTTGATACAATAATTTCATTTAGAGAGGGAGATACAATAATTGTATTACAACCCACCAGCTATCCCTCAATGGACAGATCACTCCACGGGAGGTCTATGCCCTACTCATTGCAAAAAGTGTGTGGGTTTTTTACGTCCCACAGGGTTACAAACTTTGAAGGGTCGTGAGATGGGGACTACGGTAAATCCTCCTTTTGTTCCCGTGAACTCCCGAAGAGTAGTCTGATGCCCAACGAACTGAACAAAACCGACAAGGGTCTTGAAGGGCAATAATAAAACAAAATATTACATTGCCTGCAGCAATTTAATGTAATATTGTGCCATTACGTTAACTATTACTATTATTCGTTAAAGGTACCACTTCTTACAGTAACTCAGTACCTCATGATATTTTCAGAATCTTCCTCATTGGGATCATGGCATTCTTTGTTGCATAATACAATACAGCAATCTGCCAAATTCATCTAAAATAAAATCACACTCATCAGTCAATATTCAAGTATGGACATTTGCATGGCTCAAACTTTTGTTAAGGAATGAGCTCTGGATGTACTGATATTTACTTCACAGTAAACGAGAGAGAAATCGAGTGCTAAACTGAATTATTTTATGTCATCATGCAATTGCATCTACTCCTTGTTCAATACTTAATTAAGATATCATAAATTGTGAACTTGGATTGGATATCAAACTTTATAATTTTGGTTAGTAAAAATGATGTCTACTAACCTGAAATGTTATTAATTAATCTAAAAATTTAAATTCGAGCCCTGAGAACATGCTAAGGGATGAGATATAGGAAAGGAGATTGCAATTGGTGTGATTCAGGAGAAGATGGTCATCAGTGAAGCCAAGTGGAATTAATAGTTTGGAGAAACTGATGAAGAGGAAGAGCTTGTGGGATTTGATGATGAAAGTGGGGAGGGATGTGAGTCCGGTGTGGATGGTGTTGTTTCAGAGTGAGACTGTGGGTGAAGGAGACTGATAAGAGAGCGAGCTAGATTTCGACGTTGCTGAAGGTGGTTGTGGGGAGAAGGAAGACATGGTGGTCGAGGATATCAAAAGAGGGGGCAAGGTGGTTGTGGAGAAGGTTGATTGTTTTAGTGTCATGAGTGAGAAGCGAGCTGAGAACAGGATGGTAAGAGGAAGATGGGTGGCATCAATGGAGAGGTCAAAGTGGTTGTGGAGAAGTCGGTCACTTCCACGATGATGATGGCCTTAGAGGTGGTTGTAGAAGGGCTGATGTATAATCTTGTGAAGGATGGGATGTTGGTGTTGGAGAGGCTTTTGTATACTGGGTATACTATGTAGTCACAGACAGGTACCGGATGATGGGAAAGAAGATGGGCAACAAGTTTGAGGAGAAGAAAGCCAGGTGGCAAAGAAGGATCAAGAATAACATCGTGGAATGGTGGCAGTATTTGTCAGGGGTTGAGAAGGTAAGGAAGGGGCTGTGCTTAGAAAGAAAGTGATGGATTGGTTGAATAGAAGGTATCACGTTGTTGAGAAGGGGATGGTTGTGGCGAGTTTGTTGTTGAAGAGCACAAAAACTCTGTGGTTTGTACACAACTACATTCTGGGGGAAAGGCGAACTCAGGGCTGACTCAAGCACCAAATGCAGGGAAGGAAATGAGGTTCTGTTGTGGTATTTGGTGCGCAGAGAAGAGGCATAACAAGGACGCTTGTTAGTTAGATAAGGTGAGGGATAGGATCGGTAATGTGGAGAAGACAGAGAAAGTGATTAGAAGTAGAGTGCCAAAGATGTGCAAAACAGAATTCAGAAGATGGAAAATTGGAAGGCTCTGGGTCGGGATAGTGTAAGGGAGTTTGGGTTTAAGAGGTTTTACCTTCATGGGTTGATTTTGGAGAGTTGTTTGGACAGTGGGGAAGTGCAGGAGTGGATGTAAAGAGGAGGGAGGTGTTGATACAGAGGGACAGTGCCAAGGGAACAGTGACTAGCAACTACAAACCAAAAGCATGTTTGTCATTGACGTGGAAACTACTGTACTCACTGGGATCTTGGCAAGGAAGCTGTGTGGGCACTTGCAGGATAACAGGTTGTTCCCAGATGAGCAGAAGTGTAGGAAGAGATCATCAGTTGTTGATAGACAAGGCGATGTTAAGGGAGGCTGAGGTTAAGATTAGGCATTTGATGATATGGTGGATAGATTATCGGAAGCCCTATGATATGGGAGGCTCGATTACCAGCTGCTGTTTCAGGATATGAGCCAGTGCTCACTCTTGAAATCACAGCTGGACGCGTGTGAGCCACTGTTAATCTCCACCAATCACAAACTCACCTGCACAAATTGAGCAGTCCTAAATTATATCTTTTCATGTCTCTTGGTTCAAATTATGGTTGTGAAGGTATTCTTTGACCCACCCTGTTCGAGCTTTATAGTTTACAGTCCTTTTACGGTGGGAAACATCCAATTTCTCGACAATGGAAAGTGTTGGAGAAGCTGGATAATGGAACTGTGTCGTGATTTCCTACCTCCTGAGTTCGGAAACTTCACTAATTTTCCAGTTGGTGCTAAGGGAAAAATATGGCTTTCAAATCAAGTACTATTGCAACTTCTCCTCAGAATTCGCCAATGTAAGAGCAAGTAAAATTTCTCAAGATTAATTGAAATTTCTGCTGAGTTTATTGGTAGGAGAACGAGAGGTCAATAAGACCGAAAAAAATTTGATTAGGGTGATAAAGGCATGGGCTATAGGTGTGGTGAGGTACAGTACATTGAAGGGATTCTGGATTGGAGTGATCAGGAAATATCAAAGGGCAATAGATGTGAAGACCAGGAAGAGGTTGACAATGTTTGGTGCACTCCACAAGAACGGAAGTGTGTGAGGTTGTACATGATGAGGAAGGATGGCAGAAGAGGATTGATCAGTGTTTATGATCATTGTGAGAAGGAGGAGGAACTTGGTCTGTTTGGATATGCCCAGTCGAGTGATGAGTGGATGTTGAAGGTTGCTGGAGAGACGTTACTGGTGGGAGAGGGAAGATTTTTTGAAAGATCTTGGGATTGCAGATGTGTTGGGAGGAATGCAGGCTTCTGTAGTCATTGGGACCACCCTAATCATCCAGAAGACACTTCGTCTCAAAGCTCCAGGTCTGGGGCCGAGGCTTTATACCAGTGTTTACACCTGCAGAGTTTGAATACAATCTCCTCGCAGGTTGTTCTGATCAAAGAAAGTCAATTATTATCATTAATTTTGTGCCGAAAATTACACGGCTGCAGCACATTATTTCCAGACCAACCTTTACACGTCTGCAGTCTTCTCCACTTAGCACGGTACCCTTGAAAAATGACACACTAACAAAATGTTTCTTGAGTAGAGACTCAAGCTCAGCATCTGGCAAAAAGCTAAGAAAATTACAATGAAACGCCTTTAGTTATTAGAATAATCATTTCAACTTGGAATGCAGAACTGTTAAAGAAGATGTACTTTTTGAGTGGTCATTCATATTGTTAACCCTTTAATTGCACAATTTCTAGGGGTTCCCTATTGATGAGAAGATTTCCATGGCATTAGACAGAGTAAAATTTAAGACTGGCTTGGGAGGGGAAGGGTTACTAAAGCTGTCACATGTTTGTTCAATTCTTTAATTTCTTGGTCACCAACTTTGTGTCTTTATACTTTGCAATGTTCATTTGTAGTAATTATCATATGACCCGGCCCCGCACGCGCTTTCATTGCAAAACTATTGAGAAAATCCCCGTATGAGTGCCGTACGCGATGGCGCGAGCAGGGCCAGAAAAAGCCGTCCTGCCCTGCTAGGATCGCGTACGGCCGTCATACGGGGATTTTCTCAATAGTTTTGCAATGAAAGCGCGCACCAGATGCGAACTAAAACAACTTTGTTGCAATTGCTATATAAATCCCGACTTTTCGGTCAAAATGAGCAACGTCAGTGAACATTCCGAATTTTGTTACCAGGACGAAAAAAAAAGGGAAAAGCGCGGTGGTCATATGATAAAATGCTTATTGACTGAGTTAGGTCGGGCCGGATGGGAAAACATTTGGCCCTCGACCATGCCACTCGATCCATACGCCACGACCTCGGGCCAAACATTTTCCCGTCCGGCCCTCCCACTCAGTCAATAAGTACATATTAGGGACCTGGTAAATATTATGGCCTGCAAATGCAGATGTATTGCCGGCATATTCTCTTTTTGGGGAGAGAAATGACCACTAGAAATACGTCTGCGTTCAGAGGCTACCTGGTATGTTGCCAATTTGCTCTTTGTTAACTTTTATCGTGCCATCAATGGTTGTAGTTGTACATCTTCTTCATACTCTCGACAGTTATACAAACCCTCGACTGCGTCTCGGGTTTGCATAACTGTCGAGAATTCTCCCAACTCCCCCTCGTGTTTAAATGAGGCTATGGAAACACGGAAAATGTCCTCTATTGCTTAATTGGGACACAACAGTAATTTATTGTGCTTCCTGCACTAAACACAAAATTTGGATTCAATGGCTTTGCAAAATTGGTAGCCTTTTTTTGTTAGGCCTCAGCAACTTGTTTCTAAGAAGTCTTGGAGAAATGACACTACATGTACAAAGGTGCAGGTCTGGGGATGTTACTGCTGGGTAGTGCAAAGTCTCGATCTCAGTTAAGTTTGTAATTCCTGAAGACCTTAATGCCTCCTGGCACAATAGCTATAAATGGATTCATGCTTCTGCTCGTTTTGATAATTTGTTGATCATAAGTTCCATCATAAATACTGCTGATGACCACATCTTGTGCACACCGAAGATCTGTCAATGAGACACTTAATTTGCACCTCTACTGAGAATGTGAATAGCTGTGGTATTGTCATTGTCATTTGATTATCATCCTCTAAAATGATGTTTTCCAAGATGCTTGCCATCGTTGCTCCTTTAATAGGCCACTTCGTAAAATACCATAATACTCTTTGTTTGTCCTCCCAAATTTGGCATGAGCATTGTTTTGTTTTCTCTTGTTTGGGACCATTGTAAGTCCCAAGAGAAACTGGAAACAATGCTCATGCAAAATTTGGGGGGACAAACAAAGAGTATTATGGAATTTTCCAAAGTGGCCTATTTGGTTTTTGGGATAGGACAAGATACATCACGGACTGTCGATTCTCATTTGACTGACATACAGCTGTATATTGAACATTATTTTACTTCCACTGAAATCAAGTGCATCATGGTTACTTACTTTCCCATGATAACAGCATTAACTTGAGTATTTGATCTGTCTTTGTGAAGAAAGTCCCTTAAAAACGTCTCCACACTCTGCCTTGTTATATGTCCACAAAGAATAATATGCCTGAAAACAGGTGGACCAACGACATTTAGTGTTAACATTTCCCTGAACCTTATGCAATGAGCAAATCTTATAATTGTATTTATTATTAAACACATTGTAACAATGTCCAAATATGGTCATAGTGCACTTAATATTCATTGTGCGTACTCAACAGATATCCTGTGATATACATAATTTTGTGTGCTGCGGAGAAAAATGGTAGCCTTTCCAGATTTTTTACCAATAAATGTAGAAAATTGTGCTTTGTCATCAATGCATTGAATAATAAATCAATTATGCTGCTCAATCTTGAGGAATATTGCCTGATGTTAGCCAACTCGGCTAAGTATCAGGCGATATTCCGCGTTATTTCACAGGATAATTGTTAAGTATCAGCATTTAGTTTTTAAAAAATTCACTTTTTGCATCAACTTAAAAAAGGTTAAATAAACACAATTTGCATTTACATGAAACAATAATTAGTTTCTTATGTTTTTTTTTTTAATCTTACTTTCTTCCGTCTGGCAGCTTGTATGATCCATGATATTTTGTGTGAGAAGACAAATATTCTAAGATAGCAGGAATATATGTTGCAAACATTCCCTATTAAAACAACAATTTATAGCAAACTCAAAATTAAATGTATGTCAGATCATCTTTCAGCGTAAAAGAGCATTGCAGATCAAAACGTGTTAAACACAAAAGTACAAGTATAGAGTTTACCAGGCCGATAGAGATAAATAATATGATAAAAGTTCTTCCAAAATATGTTTTTGTAGATATGTCTCCAAAGCCAACAGTGGACATGGTGACCTGTCAAAGAAAAAAATGATTGCAAATGACTGATTGCAGATTTTGGCTGACATTTTTCACATCTTCATACATTGAGTCTTCAGTCTTACGTCTTTTGGCCAAAACATAATACATTGTAATGTATCGATTTCAAGATGAAGAATTCAGGCTGTTGTAAACTAAGGCATAGAGAGCATTACTGGAAGGCATGATTGCACTCTATCATGAAAGCCCAACAATATCAATGTAACTTACTAATAGTCACATCAAAAGACAGACTTGAAAGGGAAAGTTGATAAACTGGACAAGAATTTTGCATTTCTTGCGCAAGGACAAACTATGGCAAATTCAACATTCATTTCAAGGTGGCTGTTCTTTGGAATAGGATTGAGGAGTTTTAAAAAAATCTTTGCTTTGGCAAATTTAAGTGTTCTCTTACATTATATTTAATTTTCTATAGCTTAATTCCTCTTTTTTTCTCCGCATTTTCCTATTTCAACTGACTTTGTCTCTAACAGTATGCTTTTTGTTGTTGTGGTTTTTGTGTTTGCCTGTCTGTTACCTTCAGATTTGTGCCTCCCTGAATCAACCTTTTCCCTTTATACATAATTCTCTATTCTGCCTCCTAGCTAGACTAGCTTTCTATTTCTAGGGGACATTGTACCTTACTTTAACAATTTCTGTCATAATTTATTCTTTATTGGTTCAGTCTGTATTTTTATTTTGGGTGAAAATTAATACATGTACATGTAATCTATTTTAAAATGGAAAAAGTGTCGTCAGGAGAAGCCATAAGTTCCATAGAAAATGGTTTGCCTCTGACTATTGATATTTTTCTTTAGACGTTTCAGCCAATTCTTAAGCGTTCATAAGTGGTACATGAAAGAGAAGTTTGTTATTATACATGTACGCTATTTAAAGTTCATGTGGCGTGAAGCTTGCGCGCGTGCGATGCCTTTGTAGGCTTCTGAAAGTATGATATGATCGTCCCCAGCATTCTGGTCCAAAGTGGAGTGCCAGGCTTCAAGGAAAAGATTTAACACTTTGCTGAAAAGAGCAAACAACATTCCATCAATGAATAAAGGAAGACGAGAAGAAACACAACGAGTCGAAGCCGTTCTGTGAACAACTACGCTGTATCCCATGTCCTTTATTCAAAACTACGAGAGAGTGTTAACCAAACAACCCGCCAATCACAGCTTCCACGGCTTTGTAGTTCTGCCGTATGTACAGGGCATTTCCGAGAAAACAGGTCGCACTTTGAAACAACATAAGGTCAAAGAAGCTTACAAACCACAACTAACCATCAACAGCCTTTTTCCGCACCCCAAAGAGCTAGAGCTCACACAGTGTAATTTTGTGTACTATGGCCAAACAGAAAGATCATTAAGGTCACAAATTGTGGAGCACAAAAAGGCAGTGGCAGGTTTGACCAAAACTCCAAAGTTGCAAGCCATATCCACCATTTCAGCCACATCATGAACTTTAAAAATGTCAAGGTCATTGGTTTCGGACTTTTCCGCGAAGCCTGGCACTCTACTTTGGACCAGAACTTTGGGAACGATTATATCATACTTCCAGAAGCCTACAAAGGCATCGCGCGAGCATGAATTACAAATGTACATGGTCATGTGCGCAAGCTTTGTGCTACGTTACTTCAAGGACCTTCGTGCCAATTGTTTCTGTGCATCCTTACTGCGCACGCAAATGCACACGCCACGTCATACACGAGCGCACGCGCTAAGTAATAAAATGAGAAATGATAGGGCAAAAGGCCATTGCTATAGCTTTGCCTGGATTTAACGGTCTTGGACGTTCGGTGACCCCTATTTTTCTTTCCAGAAACGGATTTTATTTACATTTCTCTCCACGTTGTCCAAAAATGAACAAAAAATCAATGTGGGAAGTTAAAAAAATTTCAAGATTTCTGCTCACGGGACATCAAATCCTGCCATCTTGCGGCTGCAAGGCGCGTGAAACTGTGGTCGCTAAATGCGAACTTGACCTTTAAGGAACCTCACCAGTTGACTAAATTCACTTAATAAGTCCACTTAAATAATATTTGGCAGAGAAGATTTCACTTCAAAGATTTGATTGCAATATATTTGGGTTTACAGACACTGGCCTTATTCGCTAACGAAGCCCGATTTTGTCACATTTTGGGTGTTTTCCGGGCATGTTCTCTCCAAAACGAAGTCGGTGACCTCCCATTTTTTTTACATTTCTGACATAACTAACTCATCATCTTACAGTGGTAAAAGTTTCAGAAAAAAATCAATGTTAAAAAATTTTCGCGCGAACGTCCTTAAATAACGTATGATAACGAACTTCGCTTTCATATCACTGACGAAGGCTTAAGAATTGACCGAAACGTCTCTTGAAAAATATCAAGAGTCAGAGGCAAACCTTTTTCTAGAGAACATGTAAACTATGTTTGTTAAAAAATTTGTTTATGTTTGAATTTTGACAATACTTTTATAAAATATTATTGTCCAACTAACTCCTCCAAATATAAAATCAACTTTAAACACTATTTTATCACTCACCACTAAGAAATAAAGGCATTCAAAATAATTCAAGGCCTGGCCATTTGTGAAACTCCATGGGTCTCCTGAATTTTCCACCTAAAACATGTTCAAACTAGATATAAGGCTCTTTCTTTGCGATAAACCCAAAATATATCATACAAACAATTCAAAGTAGGTTGTTTGCATACTATTCCGATTCTAAAGAAATTGAATTAACTATGACTTTCATTCTTTTGGACCCTCTCATCCTATCCCCTTGGCTTTTCTGCTTCATTGAGACTAGGACAGCCAGTCATGACCATGACATAGTACATAATTATAAACTTTTACATGTAAAAGCCACTTTGATTTTATATCGATCCAATTTCCGTTAATCGCATGTTGTAACAAGACAAAAATTATAGCAATTTGTTGTATTCTTTTTATTCACCTGCAGGCCCCAGTTGTTCGAAGGGTGGATTTTAATAAGCGCTATCCACTGGATAAATCACTATCCACTGGGTAACTCAATTAGTTTTGCTAGTCGAGTTGATAAAGGTCGAATAACCACCGTGAAAGATTTAGAAAGCTGACGTTTCGAGCGTTAGCCCTTCGTCGGAGCGAAGGGCGACGGGCTAACGCTCGAAGGGCTAAGGCTAACGCTCGAAACATCAGCTTTCCAGATCTTTCACGGTGGTTATTCGACCTTTATCAACTCGTTTGATAAAATAAATTTCGGTTTCAATCTCCCACCGACGCAACACCACAGTTTCTTTAGAAACTAAAATTTAGTTTTGCTATTGTTTATCTGCTGGATAGTGATTAATCCGCTGGAGAGATGGAGTCATCCACTGTATCGTTGTATCAAAGTAATAGCGTAATTAGCGAAAGAATAGAGACAGCGGGTTCTCGGTTCCTACGTTAACTAGACTAAGTGTAATAATAAATCAAACAAAAGGTCATGCGTGTGTACAAAAGATATATCCTATTACAATGATAATCACGTGCATCGTTACATCCCCCCTTCTTTAGATGAGAGGAGAGTCTTTTGAGGTCCTTTTTTTTTTGTAACAGTAACAGGTAAATATATGTGTAATATATAATTATTGAAGTTTTGAACAACTGAGGCCAAGTATTAAGTCATCCATGGATATTTTTACCCCAGGATTTCTTTTATAGAACACTTAACACTTTGGTTTTTTTACTGTCTTGCATATACAGTAAGTATTAATACAAGGCCAAAGCCTGCAGGGCTTGACTGGCCTGTGGTCATAAGAAAATAGAGATTGTTATAACCCATTAACCCCTGAGAGCGACACTTAATAGCTGATTTTAGTCTGTTTAACCCCAGACAATCTTCCTTGTCAATGAGAGGCGTCCTTGGACGTTTGAGTTGCGAATGGGTTTAAATAATAATAAATAACATGAATTGCAGAGAGGAGATGTCATTTCCAAAAACCAGTAACTTTATACTGGAACAACAATTGTTTATTACATGAATTGTATATTTCAACTCCGAGCAATATGTTAGTTGCAGTCCAAGACAAGGCCATGAACTACCAGAAAGTATGCAGGATAATATTATAATTATTATAATTGAAATTAAGCCCAATCAGATTCCAGAAATGTTGTTGAGTGCATTACAAGAAGAGTATTAAGTAAATTTACCAAGAAAACAATTCCTCCAGATGTAAACAAAAGAGCTGCCAAGTTTGAAACCATTACGGTCAGTGAGATGGTCCCGCTGTTAAATATTACAAGGAAGAAATGACATCAACACATTTCAAAACAATACAACCTGGAAGCTATTAAAACAATCATGGCTATTAAAACAATCAACCAACAGTACTGAGATACAGGAGGCAATCTTGTGTGGACGAGAAAGTCCAACCATGTCCTTTTAAAACAGTGAACATTATTACTACAATTATCACAAACAAATTTAAGGCAAAACAAGAATGGCCAGTTTAACACTTAAATATTAAAATTAATGTCAAAATTAACCATACAGGACACAAGTATGACTGCATTCATTTGGTTACTTTGGTTTCAACTTTGTACTTTATGGGTTGGAATTCAATGCATATTTTCCAAATCAAATACTTCTTAAAACTGACATTAAGAAAGCGCAGACTGTCAGCTGTTTGAAGTCCACACTGAAACTTAATTATCTCTTTATAATAGGAAAACATTTCCTTAATTCTTCATGTTTGGGTTTTTGTTTTTCTTGTTCATGGGTTTGGGTTTTATTTTTCTTCCTTTTTATATATTACGTAAATTATTATAAGGTGCAATGAGCCTTGGAATGTGCCATAAAGAATATATTTATTATTATAATTATAATTACTATCGAGTAATTAATAGTAATTATAATAATAATAATAATAATAATATACTAATAATAGTATTTCCATAAGGTCGCAATAGTAGCAAGTATGATAAATACCGTAAGAAACAGACAACTTTTTTAAAAGACATGTTTCGGCATGCTTATGCCATCATCAGTTTAATGAGTTCGTAAGTGTGAACAGTTATGAAGTCTACGGGTAGATGAAAAAATTATTACAACATTACGTAATACAAAAGCGGGTACTATTTACAGCGTGACACCAAACATCAAGGTGTAAACTAAAACGTAAGAAAAGTGTTGTAATGCTGCAATTGTTTGTTAAGTTCCGGTTTGATCTTATTTATATAAAAAGCTTCTTTGAGTTTTAAATCAATTGAGTTGCTGGCAGAATCCAGAATTAGTATTAGTATTAGTATTATTATTATTATTATTGTTATTGTTATTGTTATTGTTATTGTTATTGCTATTGCTATTGCTATTGCTATTGTTATTGTTATTGTTATTGTTATTGTTATTGTTATTGTTATTGTTATTGTTATTGTTATTATTATTATTATTATTATTATTATTATTACAATGAAATTGCAGAACTATAATGTCCTACCACATACCACTAATTAATGTTTTCACTCCTTGTTGTCCTAAACACAGGTTGACATTTTGTGGAACTTTATGTGCTTTTCAATTAAAAGAGTCAGCTAGAGTTCCGTTTTATAGATTACTTTTCCTATGAGATCCTGGTTATGATTTTAGTTATTTGATGTGGACAAACCATTATTGTATAATCATTAAATAAGTGAAATTTCAAAAAACAAATTCTAGTTTTCAAAAACTGGAAAAAATACCTGCTAGATCATGCATTGAGTTAAAGGAAGAGCAGTATTATAGTGATTCTCTTATGATTGTATGGCTTGATTTGCACAATTATAGTGCAATACTGGCGCCGGTGGAGCTGAGGCACACCAGCAGAGCACCATGGCTACGATTTTACAGAAATTCATCAATGCGAAAAATTTTGGTTATGATGTCAGCGTATGCCCACACACACAAACTGTCAGGGTGGAGGTGGGGAAGTGAGACAGCCTCTGGAGACAGGATCATGTACGGGAAAATTTTTCTTTCTGGGAAATATAATCACATGGCACAGTTGCAATCAACAACACGCATTTTTCTGGTGGGAAATCATACTGATTTTATGCTCAATCAAAGCCACTAATTGACTATACAATAATTTGTGTTGATTCTCAAGGTATAATGCACGTTGAGAAAAACCAAAGACCATAGCTATCATGATGCCAACAGGCAACAGAAAGTCAGAGTAAAATGCAACAGGAAGATGACAGGGTTTACGTGAAGAGCAAAGGGAAAGAAAGGGGCAGAGAGCAAGAATTAACAGGCAAAGAGCTAGCGAAGAGGATTGCTAAGGGAAGCAAGTTAGGGATAGAGAACAGAGGCAAAATTGCAGCGAAGAACATGGTGAAGTCAGGAGAGGGACAGAGACAAACATAGCAGGCAAAATTGTATCGAAGAAGCTCGCCAAGCGGAATGAGAGAGGGCTAGTCAGAATAAACAGGCAAATTCAATGTGAAAGAGAAATTCAGAGGTGGAGGGAACAGCAACAAAACAACAACTTGATTACAGAAGGTTAAACAGTAAGCATAATTTCACATCAGTTAAAAAGAGCTTGATGAGCAATTTTTATAATCTTGAGCAAGTAAGCTTTAATTTCATATTAAGCTATTACTGCGAGCAAAAAAATATGTTAATTGTTACCAGTTAATCTGTTAAAGAAAAAACAGTATTAAGTACCATTAGAATCTTTCCCAAGCTATTAGTTCCTTCAGCATGATGTTTAACGTTTAACAGTCAGATAAAGTAAAATGGTAGTTAAACATGGAACCAGCCAAAACCACCGACAACCACCAACAAAACCAGCCAAAATGACCCAAAACCATCCACAATATATACCTTAATAAGACCGGTTTGTGTGATATTTGCGTACATGGCCGTCTGTGTGATGTTGCGTGACTGTCATGTTGGTTTTGGCTGGTTCCATATATATGTTTTAGTAACTACGAAAGTAAAATATGCAAATTTAGTTAAAGAATTCATGTTGAGGTATGTCCAGTGTCATTATGTTGACAAAAGGTCATGGAAGAAATGCAACAGATAATTACATAATCATATATGTGATACCGGTAAAACATTCAATAATTGATTGACATTGTCAAAAGGAATTACTAATACATGTACCGGTAATAACCAGACTGAGTATAAACCAGAATATTATAAATTACTATAAACACAGATTCAGCACAGTAAAAATCAAATCAAAGCCAGGCTGTGGCAGGTACAAAAAGCGGACCAGATCAACTGATGGATTGCTCACCTTGGACCTAGCGAATACACCCTGTAGTGTCATAAACCAAAACTATTTGCAGGGTTTTCGATGGCTTTTCAAAGTACCGGATTTGATAATGAAAGTACCCAACACGGTCATTTTCCGCAGCTGTAAGACCAATTGCAAGTGCATTGGGAACGAACCCTCAAGGAAGTCCGAAACTCACAAAAATGCTGTTTACATTCTTGAGATTGAAGAAAAAAAAGAAAACTAAACTGATTGTGTGAATGAAAATGGTGGAGTATTCTGTTTAGAAATGTAACATATCGTGTCATTCCGTATTTAAAAAGGATGGAAACTGCAATCTAATCCAGTAAATTTATTTATGAACGATTTACACACAACAACTCAGAGAGCAAAACAAGATGACGCAATCACACCTGGCAAGCATGTGACACGAGCTTACGTAATACATCACAAGATACAAAATAAGGCAACATGACTTCTTGTTGGTTTGAGGGAATTGCACGATTGTCTTGCGTTTCTTCAGCCCATGGCCAAAAAGGAAAACAAAGAAGCTTAATATGAAGCCAACCAATCTTAAAATTTGTAGCATGAAAGTACCGGACCTATTGTTAAACATCCGGAC
>JALIRR010004783.1:0-12500 GCA_023091755.1 Montipora sp. Colony 1 RG-2022
TTATGTTATAAATAATTATAATTTGCTTTGTGGAAAGTTTAGATCAATTCCGACGTTTTTGATGAGCCTGCGTCAGTCTGACCACCAGGTATTACACAATATCGCATTTTCATCAAGTTTTTTTCGATTTCGCTCGGATTTTCTCGCTTTTTCGCTCTTATTTGGTACTTCCAAACTTTCGGAACTTACGGAATTAAATAAAACAATTATTCCATTCGCGCTTTTGGATATGAGAATGGTTATAGCCAACTCGGCGCTACGTTGGCTATTTACCATCTCATATCCAACGCGCGTTCATGGGATAATTGTTAAATATCCTCGCAGAGCTAGTTTCGCCATTTCAAATTTTGTGGGGTTTGGCCAACCCGCTAACCGATGAGGAAAACTCAAAGCTGAAACATAAGTCATAACCGTGCAAGTGCACCCTGCTTAGTTTTTCTCTGCCAGATAAACCTGAAGTAGTACTAAGATGTTACTTGAGAGAGGAAAGATCGGACTTGTTGCTAATAATCTCTCACTTTTACACTGATGTAAAATTTTCCAGGGGCGTCTATACGCAGACAATGAAGCGGCATTAAGGCCAGCTTCAAGCAAGCGTTTTAAGGCATCTCCCAATTCTCCGGCCTCAAATGTTCGGGTTGGGGAGTCGGTACCCGATCCATCCCTTTAGACATGCCCTTGAATTTGTCGACCTGCAACCGGGAGAAACTATCAGCTAGCCCATTCTTAACACCAGGTATGTGCTTTGCCCTGGATAGAATGTTATTCCGGAAACATATTAACACCATCTTTGCAATCAAGGATAGCAAGTATGGGTCTCGTGATGTCTGCTTATTAATAACATGAACAACATTCTCATTGTCTATAATGAATAGAACCTTTTTGTTCCTTAGATTGTGACACCACAAGCTTAACCCAACAACAATCGGAAAAAAACTTGAGAAAATAAATATCGCTTTCGGCCAAGAGGTCACGTGGCTCAGCTCCTCCTCCAGCACAGAATAATAACTTGCACCTGCTTTCCGGCGGGTCTATATATTCCTAACACAAGGACGCGCGTGCTATTGAGGTTAACCTCAACAGGCAATACTTCTATCGTTTTATATGCTATAATTGGCTGGAGTTTCTGGGATGGTAACGAGGAATGTACGTAATTAAGTCAGGATTCCACCTCCACGTGCACCTTTCTTTCTATCTTGTCGATAAATTCTATAGCTGGGCAGATTGAATTGCTTGTCTGGATATGAATTTTAAAATTTTTGTTTCGGTAAGAACCATGACGCCAGCTTTGAGTTTGCCATTAATTGACATGATCTCGTCAAATTTATTCTGGAGGCTGTTGTTCTTGATATGACAAACAAAGACATGGCCAGGGTGGGACATTCTATTATTCACCAATTCCTGTAAGGGATCCATTTCCAGCTCCAGCATTCTGCTGTTAGAGGGGCTTTAACCAGTAGAAAATAGCTCGTGAATTGTATTATAAAAATCATGGTGTGCATGAAAAGGCAAGTCAGCCCACAGGCATCGGCAACATTTGAAGTTATTTTTAGTAATCGTGGTGTCATTTGATAGGCAAACGCATTTTACGTGGAAAAGATCAAAGCAGGACTTACAGTTTTATTTGCTTCTGATTTTTTCTTAAGGCCCGTGCAAACGCTCGCAACATCGTTGGCCAACAAGACGCAACATTGTTGGGCCCAACAGCAGGACTTGCGACTTGTTGGATGAAGTTTGACCAGTTTCAAACTTCATCCAACAACTCGCAACAACACGCAACAACACACAACATGTGTGCAAACGCTCGCAACATGTTGGGCCCAACAATGTTGCGTCTTGTTGGCCAACTTAAGGCCTTTAAGGTCTGCTCACATTCGTGACATTTTTGCGACCTGGGTTTACCTCAATGTCTCCCCAACGTTTGAGAGAAAGAGGGAAACAGGCACAGCAATTTGCGTAATATAAGCAAGGGCGGCGAGATCGTTTGCTTCGCTTAGCGTAGATAAAGAAACAAATTTTGTTGTCGTGTTCCTCCGGGACGATGGGAGCTTTGTTGTTTGTACCTCTTGGGATGTCGTGCGCGTTCAAACATATACAAATATCCCATGTCCTAGAGTTTTGGTGGTCCCAACTTGAAAGAAACCATGGCAAGAAGACACATGGAAGAGACTTTCTTGACTCAAACAGCCCGAATCGAAGCTCTGGGTACTTAAACACCTCTGAATTGGAATTCGGTAATCCGAATGAAATGATGGGGGTGCTTTTCGCAAATTGTCAAGTTAATCATCCGACGCAGAAATACTCTACAGGGAACAATCAAAGAACAGGCAAAGTTGAAAGAACCAATCAAGGATTGCATTTCCCTAAGGGTGATCTTATTTCCACCCCGAGCCTTCGTGATACCTTCGTGGTGCCTTTGTCCACCTTTTCTTGAGGACGTCTAGCTTCATACTGAAGGGAATCCAATTCAATGCCTGCAAATGTGAGTACTGAAGAAGGACCCTCCGTTTTTTCAGGAGCCATGGGAAACCCTATGTCTTCACAAAAATGTTAAAACCTTTGAAGTTTAGCCTGGCAATCCCGGGTGGACTACCCAATTATAAGGAAATCATCTACAATGTGTGAAATATGTGGAATACCGAGTAGTTTTACATGAACTAAAACAACCCATCGGAAGACAACGATCATAATACAATTACCCCCTCCAATATAAACCCAATGAAGGGTAGTCAGATCAGAAGGATGCACTGGTATTATTCGAAACGCGCTCCTCACATTAGTCTTGGCCAACACACAGCCTCGTCCTAAAAAAAAATATTATATTGATAACATCCTGAACTGTAGCATATTGAACTGTTGAAAATTCTGGTGGAATGAATGTATTGATTGAATTTCCATAAGGAAAGGACAAGTGCTGTATCATTTGAAATCCACCAGGGGCTTTCTTTTTGGTATGACCCCAAAGGTGATAGTCGTAAGATACTGAAAGGGTCCTTGTATGCGCCCACTTTGCCCTTCCTTAATCAACTTGCTCTCCACCAGCGCTGACGTTGCATTGCAAAAATCAAATTTTTAACACATGAAACCGTCAGTCAAATATTTCCGAAGTTTATCTTCATAGCTTGTGAGATATATTGCTAGTCTGTTAACCTTGACTGGTTTGGGTATCGGAGTGGGTGGAGGTGTTGTTGTTTGAATTCACACCTTGCATTGCAGTTGCCCTCCTCTTAGGAAAGTCCAGCAAAACCCTTTTGGAAAAAACTGCCCACTCTGTTTTGTTGTTGACTTTGAAGGGAGAGGCTGTTTAGTTTTGGGGACACTAGCCCTCAGCCACATCTCACTATGGATTTGGATCCACGTAATGATCTCTCTTTGGCATAAAATATGGAAATTTCCGTCATAAAATTTCCAATTGAACCCCCACGCAGCAAGGTCTCTCACTGTGGCACCACATTTCATCAATTGGGCTGTTTTTGAAGAGAAACTCTCACAATACACAGCCAAAAATGCTTGGAAAGCAGTCGTCCATTGATCAATAGTGAACTGGCTGTTTTTTAACACTTTGTTCTAAGGAAAGGGTAGGTTGCCCTCCGTTCCCATTTTGTACCTTAAACGTGTATTGGTCATCATTATCAAAGCTGCTATTAAATAAACAGCAAAATCTGCATACTCATTACCCCAGATCTATTTTTTGACCTTGTCTGGTACTTTATGTACTATTTCCAAAACGAGAGCGAGTGTTTCATCGGGGTATCCAAACACCGAGAAACAAATGAAAGCACAAGGCCGTAGGCCGAGTGCTTTTATTGTTTCGAGGTGTTTGGATACTCCGATGAGACACGAAGCACGAGTTTTGGAAATGACTTCTCATGTTCACTCTCAAACAAATCATAAACAAAGACTTCCAATTAGAATTGTTTGCTATCTCACATTCCTTAAGTCTGAAAAGGCCAGCAAAGATCAAGCTAAACATTTTGAGCGCAGATCAAAGTAGTAATCGGAGTAGTAACCTTAAAGAAGAAATTAAGAACGAATTTCCACTGAATGACATGAATGAAAAAAAACGTGTAGAAATGTTATTTTCGAATATGTCAAGTTTAGTGATTGTGAGGTAAAGGTTTTTGTAAATGAGTTTAAATAAGAATATGAAGTATTCTAAGAGTAATGTTACTTCTGAATAATTAATATTCATTGCTTTTGTGCAAGTTGTCACTGTGCATATTTTAGTGGTATATACCACTTTCACTGGAGAGTGGTATATTGTTTTCCATTGGGTATCCAAACACATGCATGTGATGTGGTATACATGCAGTGATTTGTAGTTAACTTTATGTATTATTAATGAGTTTGAGAAGAGACAAAAAACCGCTACAGACACAAATTAGTTCTTACTAATTGGAGGCTGCTTAGTTCCTTTAACCAGGTTGGATGTCTCCTGTTGTATGTCTGCTTACACTGGCGTTTGGGTCATCAAGGATCCATCTTGTGTATGGCTGCCCACATTATTGCTCCGGAGTGCATCTGGAATAAACTGTACTTCTGGCTGGTTTGGGGTCTGTTGGTTTGTCACACTGATACCAGCCTCTTGCAAACTATTTTGCACAGTAGCCGCTATGGTATTTCCCAAATATGTCAACTAGGGGCGTTTACGCTTCGCTCACCTTGTGCTGTTACGGGATTCACCCTTCTCGAACTCTGTGGAGTCTCTTTTGCAGCTGGGTGAAGGGTTAGCTGACACGGGTGAGGATTATGACATTCCAAAATAACTGAACTGAAATACGAGCCCTATAGTAACTGAGCTATGATGTAATTTAACACTTCAGGTCATGCCCATGCATCTCTCTTCCAGTTCAGGGCGAATAAAATTGCTCCTCGGTAGCTTCGATACAGCACTTGATGGCCTTCATCGTTCAAGTTAATTGTATCCTGGGTAAAAAAATTTACGAGAAGGATTACATAAACCGCGATGTACCCCGAACTTTGCCCCGTGAATCAATTTAACAGCTTCCTTTCGTAAGCCATTTAAGCGCCAAGCCCTTTCGTTTTATTCCGAAAATGGCTGGTTTTTCCTGGGAAAAACCTGGCATAAGACTAAACATTGTAGCTGTAATTCCTTTAAAAGAAGCCTAACTAAGCAAGGATCGACAATGCGACCGAGTTCGGGTCAGCTTGCTCGTCGAGTAAATCGTTCGATCCAATGTCTGGGGGCTGTACCCCTCTAGTGGCTTGTAAATTGAACTTTATCATTTTGTCCACTGTTCTCCCCCCAATCTCGATCGTTTTGACGGTAAACGTGCTATATATACCGAATATATGTGAATAAAAACCACCGCTTTGGTGACCCTCGATGAATTCGATCATTCGTCGTACGAAGGAATGGCCAACCAACCAAGCACATGACGGCGGTATACAAGCCATCGAGTTTACTGCGCGACAATAATTCGTCTCAATTAAGATTAACATTTGTACTTAACTTGTTTGGCTTTCGCTCACTGAGTTTTAGGAATTTCTTTTCCAGAAGTCATGGGGACAACTCCTGCAAAATGCGAATTGCACAAATGCCTCATCTGCTTAAGTATTGGATTCTCTAAGACCCGGATGACCACCAACCATTTGCTGGGAGACTGGCACTAACAGGCATGACACTTTCGGCAGGGTAGATCGACAGGAACATCGTTTACACACAGAAATGGACCTTTTCTGGTGAAAGTGCAAAGGATTGACAGGATTGCACAGTATTGACTGCCGCTCGCATTGCGGATGCGGGTTCCGTATGCACGGATACCAGAATGCATCACACTCTCCGCAGGCTGGAGAATAAACTTCGCATATCCTGCATTTTCCCTGCAGTTTTAATAGGATGCATTTTCTCAAGTGGTTAATACATTCTCTTGACACAACCCAAGAAGCCATTTTGTTAATATCAATTCCTAGTGAATTTTAGATACTTCGTGTTTTGGTTGATGCAAACAGAAGACATTTAAAAGTTCAATGTGCAATGAAATCACCCTTTGCCTCCAATTGCCTTTTATTTTCCTTCGTATTTTGAACTTTGCCTTCCTTAAAGAAGGCAAAGCTCATATAAAGAAACAAGCATACTTGCAACAATTTTATGGCCTTGAGGTTATTTTAGATGGAAATTAAAATTGAGGTTGTTGTTTTTGATTTTTTTTTTTTCAGTAAACGCTCGTGTTTCCCTTCTACTATGTTTATATAGCCCGGAGAAGTTACCAATTATTGTGTACTGCAGGAAAAATGCTTTAAATGCCGAACGACGAGGGAACAACAGGCAATCACGCCGTGATGCTTGTTGTCCCTCATTGTGTTAGTGACTCGTAACAGTCACGATTAAGGGCGCGTTAGAAATCCTTCGTTTTAACGGAAATGCACATTAAAATTGTCAAACATCTGCTAAAATGCTATTTTAAACATATTTTTAGTATTCTTGCTGCTTCAAAAGGTGCCAAACATACCGTTTTAATCATCACTCCACGTATTCCTATTCCGGAATTGGGTCAATCGAACGGGCCCTAAGTGACACAATTAAACCAGATGGAGTCCGTTTGGATATTTAGATTAGGATTGAGTGACTTTGGGGCAGCGTCAAGAGGTCGCCGCGTTTAGCTATTACCTTGAAATGTTTTAATGAAATGTCTCACCATAGTTTTCTATAGTCAAATGTAAACTTTGGCTAAATCACGAAATTTACAGTTCTTTTTGCAACCAGGGGCCGGTTGCTTGCATTGACACTTGACAAACCGTGAGAAACTCCAATAACCTGAAACAATCCCCGCACACTGAGTAAATATAGAAGTAAGAGGATAGGAGAGCGACAATTGTAGTCGGCATATTTCGTAAAAAGAGGAAATTTCGCTGACGTTTGCATTGCTGGGTGTTAAGTGGTGTCAGTGCTGCCGTTCGATATGCAAACGCCTATTAAAGTTATGTGTGATTACTTAAGGAAGATTTAGATGGTATGATTTTTCGCATGACTCAAATCGTGCCGTGTAAATCAGACCCAAGAAACCCTTACGAATGTTGTTCACGAGTTGTGGACCCGTTAATGGTCAATACTGATAACGTGCGAAAGTCGTAAGCAAATTAAAGTAGGTATCGTTTAAACCACCCTTCACGGATTCTTATAACGCATTCTCACTGCGCGTTAGTTCTTGCGTAATTAACGTGTTTGCCGGGAGTGATCTCAGTTTTTTTCAATGTATCGTTTATTAAATGCATTTTCGCTGTACTGATGCAATGCCATCAATTACCTGGGCAAATGTTCCTTACACTACTGTGCATTTTTTACTTCTTTTGTTACCACTGGTTCAGTTCTTGTTTTCCATTCGAGCAAACAATCATGTAGACGAGTGTCCTGTCCTTTTGTCCTCACGGTAGGAAATAATAATATAATCCTCCATTTTTGTCACTTTAGTTGCATTTTTTCACACGTCACAATAAACGAAAGGTAGGTTACCTCTGTTTACATGATGATTCCGTTTGTAAAGGAATTCCAAATTTAAACTATGCTGTCCCTCGCTGTAAGTGCAACTTTAATTAATGCGTAAATTCTTAAGTTTATTTGACCACTGAATTTGCTCAGGTTACACCATTTTTAATTAATACTTTGATATAAGACGGATTGTTAGTCAGTGTAACTGTGGAAGGTCATGGAGATTTATCGCGTTTCAAGTACACACCATGTTTGAAACTGCCTTAGAAAAACAAACTTAAAGTAGTTACATGTTTAGATACGTCAGTTAATTGGCACTTAATGCCATGTCCATGTTGCGTCCTTTCTTCTTTAAGGAGTGCGGCGGAAAAGGATGGATCGACTTTGGCTTCGATGAAGATAGGCTTCGGCAGATAATTTTCTTCATTCGTTCCCTGAATCGTTTGCTTATCAGAGCATATGCAAACGGGTTGATTGCTGAATTAAACATGATCAGAGTGTGGCCGATGGGGACTGCAACACGATGAACCTTGATGGCAGCAAAATCCTCTAACAAGTGTACTGCCGAGTCGACTCCCCAGCAGATAACAAAAATGACGCTCACAATCAGAACCATTAACGTCACTTTCTTCCGTGATCTCATTATACCCTGTGCATGTAAAGACAGAGGCCTTTACTAAAGCAGTTGATCCTAAGTCTTACTATTTGTCATTCTTTAACCGTTTCCACACTTTCTATTATCTACAATGTATACGAACCTGAGATGCTTATTGGCAACGTCAACTAATTTTACAGTTTAGGACTCCTTCTTTTTTATGCCTTTGTTAATAAAATGACCATATGATTGTCCGTTTATGTCTAGCTGCAGCTATCATACCCATCTGCTGATCATATGACCGTTATAGAGCGGTTTTCAACTGTGTGTTAAAAGTAATTAGAGAATCGCTTTGGTTTTGCATTTACTTCACTCAATGATTGGTTGAAAGTTCTCGCGCCATTTTTTCAACCAATCAGAAGTGAAAGCAAAACGAATCGTGGCTTACGCGTGCACATTTTTCCGCGCTTTGTTTCGGCTGCGTGTAATTACTTCAAGTCTTGATTAGTTTACTGGATTGCCTCCGTCCTTTTTGATTGGCCAAAGTTATTACTTTGGTTTTGGTTTTACGACACTTGATTGAAACTCGCTCTATCAGTTGACCTATTAAATTTCAATGGTAAACCAGCAGCATATTTTGTGCAATTTTGTTACTGAATTTGAAAGAAATGGCTAAGACGACTGGAACAAGTATTCTCTTAACAAAAATTATCTACCTTTAAGACATTCATCATGAATTTTCACTGTTTTAATCTGATGCATTTTTCCAAGTGCTTAACATATTCTTTTCACATAACCCCGAACGCCATTTTGTAATTAAACAATCGATTTTAAATGCATTTTGAGACATTCGTCTTCTAGAAGAGGCGTTGAACTAGGGAAGAAACCAAGGAATAATTAACAATTATTCGCAGAAGGCGAAGTGAGTATCGGTGAATATTAACCGATAATTACTGAACCTGAGGCGAATAGTTGTTTTAGTATAAATACACAGGTTATTATTTCAAAAAAGAGAAAAAAAAACATTTCAACGCGAAATCATCTTCACTTACAGTGGCAAAACGACTACTGGCAGCCATTTTGTCCGTCGAGATGATTATCGACTGATAATCCGAGATAGCTAGCCAATGAGAGCGCGTGATTTTGTATAATCACCTGTGTATTTATACTAATTCCCCCTAGTCTTTGCAAAGACAATAGCCCATTTCCGAGTTGCTGCATGCCTCAGTTTCCAAGCGAGTCCTGGTGCACAAACATTCAAATGGAAATGAGTTGAGCATTCTTATTCAAATCAAACTCATTTCCCTTACAATAGTTGAGCACCAAGACTCACTTCGAAACCGAGACAAACAGCAACTCGGAAATGGCCCATTGACTTACGACTGACTAGGATTCCTCCAAAGTTCTACTTACACTACCGACAATTGACATGATCTGCAGCAGTCCCAACAGTTGCCTTATTTACCTGCTGATGAAATGAGCAAGTTATCCTCTCCTTGCGGCTGAACCACAATGAGGAAATAACCCTTGAATACAAAGAAGTCATCACCGCAGAGGAAATACCGAAGAAGCCAACCCAAAGCAAAAAATATGCCTTTGGTATCCACATATCGCTCCAGGTGTAAATACAGAAATTTGGACAGATCTTCTTATCAAACTTCTTGTTCATAGCTTGAGGTATTTGGAGAATGCAAGCAAAGATCCAAGTTGCTGAAATAATCACCTAAAGACGCAAGCACCAAATGAGATAATTGTATGGGTAATCACATGATTTCGGGTGCAATTTGGAATAAATGAGCACGAGTAATTTTATAATACTTCTTAATAATAGATATGGAAAATAAAGAAAGCCTGTCATAATTAAGCAGAGACAACGCACGCGTATCACGTAATCACGCAAAAATTGCGCCATTCAGGGCTTGAATTTGATTGCCTGTCTGTTGCTTTCTTTGATCATTGACCAATTAGATTGCCTCATGATTTGTTACGTCTTTTTACACTGAATTGCCTCTTTTCCTGCACTGTGTTACCTGAAACTGCTAACAACATGTATTATAAGAATAGCTTATAGACTAAGAGGAGTCCCTACAGGCTCGAAGCAAAGTAAGGACCACACAGTGATAATTTCAAATAATGTTATGAGCGTTCTATGCTTCCGCGCTAGTGTTGTTGAGAAAGGGCCTGTTGTCTATCGGCCTTTATCCACATTTACCAATTATATTGGCAGCAAAGATCATACCATACAACCTACGTTATTTTAAGTCTCATGATGGATCTTATTCCTACGCCAATGTGGCATTAGGTAAAGGGGGGCAGCAGTGTTGGTAATGTCAAGACACTGGGTCACACAGGAACCACGACCTCTGAGAGTGGGGTTTCTAAGAGGACAATGTAGGTCAACCACGCGAAAAGCTACACGGTATCCCACTTAACAGAGTAGAAAATTGTGTTTTATTGAATTATCGAGGATGATAGCTGAAAATATTTATGTTGGATCTTATGTTATTCAATCCCGTCTGGAGTCAAAGCATCTTGAGATATATATCTACTCGCGCCGCGACGGAGTGATTTTTCAACCTTTTCCGTTGGTAACTATACCAATAATTTAACATATAGAGGACAATCCTAATTTAAAACAGAGCAATCCATAATTTTAGTTATGCACGTTGGTTAATAAGGAGTATCGTTTTGAATAATCTTGCAAATGGTAAAACTCCCCTATCTTGGCTGGCTAAGCACTCGTTTCTGCTCAGATAAAATAAACATGGAACGGCAAGGATTGAGTTGGTTTTTCGCTTGCTAGAAAAGATTCTGGAAACTCGAATCATATCAGCATATTTTCTGAAAACACACGTAAAATTATTCCTTAATTTTAATCTGACCCCTATGTGACTATCACGTGATTTTTCTCCTGCAATTTGGAATAAATAAGCACTTGTAATTTTTTTCAAAGACTACAAATTTTGTTCGTCTTTCAAAAAAATTTATTCGTGCTTGTTTAGTCCAAATTATACTGGAATCGTGTGATTACCTATACTAAATGTACCTTTATTTTGCGCGTTGTAAGTTTTCCTTTGTTTCCAAGTGGAACTTTTCCAATATAGTAACGCTCCAACGCAATTGTAACGAGTGTGACAACTGAAGCACCTGCCCCCACCCATGCCAGTGTTCCATCCGTTAGCAACGAACATAATATTTCTCCAATCAATCCCTCTGGGTGACTGGAAGTATGACTCACAATCAGCACTGGTATAGTGAATATTGAATAAACCATGTCTGCTACTGCCAGATTGAAGAGGAGATAGTTTATGGGAACCGTCCTACAGGTAAAAGTGGTTTGTCTTCAAAAGAGAACAACACCGTCGAACAAAATGGAAGGTTGAATGATGGAAAAAGCAACACCTCCCCCTTCTAGGAAACTGACATCTGGCGCGTTTACAATTTGTCAACAAAAACCGAAAATTCCGGTGGGAAATTCAAATGGTACAGCTCATTCCACCAGAAAGTATCCGAAAAATATGGAAATCCTCAGACGCATTCCGCTTTTCCCGTTCCAACCGAAATGACCGGAAAATTTCCGTACCATTTGTCAACTCCCACGCGACTCAGTTCACCTCGGCCTCTTTTTCCGCCTTTCGACACTGCAGATGCAGCCGCCATTTTGATTTGTTACTGTTTTCTTTCTGCTACGAGAGACTCGAGCCTGGCGAAACGCCATACCGGGAAAATTCTGTACCATTACAAGCGTTCCATTCCAACTGGATTTTCCGTTCAAATGGTAAACGCCCCTTAACTAAAACTGATTCTCTAGTTTTGAAAATATGGTATATTTCGAAACGAATTAACTGAAAATTATCTCGTGATGAAATTTTAACAGACAAAACAGGCTGGTTGGCAACTTGTTTTTAATGTTCTTGTTGTTGCATTCTACTTTGATGTTAACGTTTTTTTTTCAGGTCGTGTTTTGACTGTAGGCAAGTAATCGAGCATGGGGGTCTAAGAGAATCTGCTTTTCGAGATTTGCCTTTTAGGTGCTCTTCGGAGAGGTTAGCGAGCGCGAGAGATTTTGAGTGACGTGAGAAGGCTGGCAGCGCCGCTCGAAATTTCTCTCGCTCCGAAATGAACCGCCAGCTACGCAGGCTGAAGCTGAGGCTGAGGCTGAGGCAATTCTCGTGCAAAACCTTAAGTTTGGCACCTAGTACCATGAAAAAAATTGAAAATGGTACTGGTAAAGTAAGCCTACGATCTTCTTTAACCGTTCTTTTAATCAATCTATCGTTAGCTTTTAGTGCGCACTAAAGCCGGTACACATTCATAGCGTACACATTGTCTCAGAGTCTCAGAGTCCCCCATTTGTAGTCTCAGCTGTCCTATTCTCCCCAAGAAATTTGCCCACCGGTTTAGCGTGATATCTCAAGAAGGCTTTCTTCAACGTAGTCAAAACGAAGAGAAGGT
>JALIRR010004783.1:17500-22500 GCA_023091755.1 Montipora sp. Colony 1 RG-2022
TCGGTTCTTCAACACGCTGTTTGAGTCCCAAAGACTCAATCATATCCATTCGTTTAGTCGCATCGTTGTCATTTGAATTATCCACGTGGATGTTAAAATCACCAAGTATAATAATTTCCTCATTTGATAACAAGAGTGTTTCAATATATTCTGAAAATTCATTTAAAAATGTCCCAATCGTAACTTTATGTTCTTCCGAATGAGGCGGTCGGTAGATAATGGCTATACGTAGGTTGTGATGTTTTGATTGTACTAACCACTCCGAATATTCAAATGACGTTTTCTCCCCGGCTTCGATCTTCTTGGCGGCTAGTGAGTCACGATAAAGTAGAGCAGTGCCGCCTGCACGTCCAGTTGATCGAGGATGATCAGCTAGATGATAACCTTCAGGACAGGCAGCACATCTAATGGTGTCGTCATTTACGTTAAGCCATGTTTCGGTTATAGCAAATATATCCACATTGGTACTGCATACATAATCAACAATATCCGATGTTTTGTTTCTTAAAGAGGGCACATTTGCCATGCCCATCAGTAGAGCTTTAAGCTGCAGTGTAGGTGTAAACTCGCCTCAAAATTATCTGGGTGAAAACAAGGTAGATTGTGTCATACAGCTGTCGAACAAAAAGGCGAAGACTAACAATGATGCATTTAATTTGTAGTTATGTAAAGTTGTTTCGGTGATTTGCGAATATCTCCAGTACACATCAAAGGAGATATTAGAGAGATTTAGTATCGTGTTTACGTGAAATGACAACCGCGCCACTGCGAAGATCATAGCTTCTTCACTTGATTTCATATCCGCAGTTTATATATGATTCATTTCATTTACCGTGCATTTCATCATTGATTCATTCCTCACGGGACCATTAGAACCTACAAATGACCACCTCCCAACGTCAGTGGCTTCATAGCTCAGTTGGTTAGAGCGTCGCACCGGAATCGCGAGGTTACGGGTTCAAACCCCGGTGAAGTCTTGAATTTTTCAGGCTTCTTTACGCAATGGAAAAAATTGCGTTCATAACTGCGAACATCACGGCTTCACTTGATTTCATATCCGCAGTTCATATATGATCCATTTCATCTCTCTTTTGAAAGTTTTAAGGTTTCAAAACCAGTCCCTCGATTATAACTATGGTAAACCCAAGAAATAAAAGTGGCCTTGCGCTGTATTCTCCCTATTAGTAATTTCAACGGTTTCAACATGATGATCGCTGTTCGACAAAATCGGACGGATGTTGAAGCAAACGTTGAGCCGTTAGTGTTCTTGTTTTCTTGATTGAACCTTCACAAAGCTATAGGTTACCATAGTGACAGACTATGTAGCAATATAAAAACACTTTTAAACATGTTACATTCAACATCCGGTTGTCTTTAAATGCTTTCATCTCAAGAACGAATTCGGTAACGCCAAACGTTCATTGCCGAAAAGTAATTAGGAAGTTAAGTTGACCCCTTTGGCAAAATAAAGAAAAGGTCTCTGGAGCGGAATCAACGCTACCTTTACACTGAATTGGACACATTTAACTAAGGTGTTTCTGGATCCGCTTCGGAGAATTTTCTTTTAATTTTGAAGAGATTTTCACCTCGCCCCTCTGTTTCACTTTTCAAAATGATTAAAAAAATGACGGTCATCAAGTTCGTCTTCGAGATATAAGCGCTTAAAGACAAAATATGTAGACACACGGTTGGTTCTCTCATTGCCTTGATGATAGCCTGCAAGCAAGCTCTCGGAGTGGGGGATGAGAGGAAGGAGCGGGGGAAGGAGAGCTTGCGCAGGTCTCTCATAAATTTTCATTTCTGTGTCAAAAATTTGGAAGCAAAATGCTGTTTGGCTGATTTTGATCGGGCGATGACGCTATGCACGCGTGGTTTGACAGAGCAAAACAAAAATGACGGACGATAGTGATGATTTTATGCCTCAAAGCTTGCGAGGATTTTTCGTAGTATCTGAAGACCCGAACAACGTCAGGTGGTTGAAGCTTTGCTTCAGGGTAGAGATGTCTTATCTGCATCACCTACAGGTTACGGCAAAGGTTTAATATTTCAGTTATTTGCTGCCGCTGGTTCTCTTCGAGTGAATCAACATCGAAGAGGCTAGAGGCATGGGAATTTCTGCCGCTTCAGTCTTAGACCTAACAGATGAAGAATTGAGATCGGTGAAGTTTCAGCTCTTGTTTGCCCCAGCGGACAATGTGATCAACAAGCGTTTTGTTCCTAAAGAGACTTTCTTCGGAGTATTTGTAGATACTTTCGTGCAAATCGCATGTTCCCGGTAAAATTTCAAGTATTATTGCTACGATCCACCAGGCGAGCAGCAACACTAATCTTCTTCCTGTGTTTGATTAGGAACCTGTGTGCTGTATGCCAAGAAAAATCTCGATTTTCGATTTTGTGCCTGTCCCGATGATTTTGGAGTATGCGGTTTTATGTTGAGTGGACCTGAGTTCTTCATGGATTTATTCTTAGCTTCGCCGACCTCGATCCCAGGTCCTATGCGGTCGATGCTTTGCAACGTCCATCCCAGCTCAAGGGATTCCATTTCTGTGGATTCCGGATTCCACATCCATGGGTTCCGGATTCCATGGCTTCCATTAGCTGGATTCCGGATTCCACAGACCAAAATTACCTCGATTCCGGATTCCGGAATACCTTACATGGGGCGACCTGTCTCGTGCAAAAACAACTGAAAATTGTTACTTTCATCTTTTGACTATTAAAATAAATTTAGAACGATAATAAAAGAACACGTTCTAATCAGGCACAAAGGAATACTATTTTCTTTTTCATGGCTTAAAAGTAAATTTAAAAACAACACCTAATTATTTCAAATGAACACCTATATTCAATTTCCAATAAGGACCGCGCATTGCTTCACTCTCAGAGAAATAGATGGGAATAGGTTAGCGCTTATTTTGGAATTTTGGATTTAATTCACATTATTTCGGTTGCTTTGTCTTCGTTGTGGTTGTCGTGATACACGTAAATATTCCAGATCCTCAGATCCTTTTATATTTCATCATGTCTGTGGATTATCTTGTGATGTCGCCTAAAAACCAAAACTTTTATCGTTAACTTCAGTCGAAAACCGTACCAGAGCGGTTACAAAATGCTTAGAGAGAAGGAAGACGACAATGCCAATACGGGTTGTGCATGGTCCAAGCAAATTGAACCATGTATACACAGCTTACAAAAACAGTTTCTTTTACATCTTAACTAAGGTTTTCAAGTCAAACAGTCAAGTTGGTAATAAATAGATGTTGATTGATGTTTGACTGAAAATTAGAGCTGTTCATCGACAGTTCGAGTGCACATTTCTTACTTCTAAGCAGCTGCGGGAAGAAGGGAGTGACAAATCATTCAATTTCCAATTTACATAAGCAAAGGAAAGTACATTCAAATACTTGTTTTTGGAGTAAAAATCTGGTTTCTTAAATTTCTGGATTTACTTTTCCCTTTTATGGCGTGGTGACGATGATTGCTACTTTACAGGCTCTTTGAGCCACTGTGTATGGGCGGTACCTATGCATATGACAACTTAGTCTATACAAAAAATTATGAAATAAGCTAGTTGTCATTTAATTTCCCGAATAATTACGGTCTGTCTTGTGACATGTCGATCGAGTGATTAGCAGTTTCAGGTGATTTTCTGGTTGGCTTTGCAGGAAAATAACTATCAGACTGGTTTGCTGATAGTGATGGAAACGGCATAATTGAAGGAACGCACACCGTTTACTATCAGGAGGCGCATAAGGCCAAGTTTCATTAGAAGGTGCATCAAGTCCAAAGCTACTTGCAGCAGGATTTTATGTTGGTCAGTAACTCACAAAACCATTGTCTTTAAGGAACGACTGTTCCGAGAAGTAACTCCCTTAGTTAGGAATTGTCATTACCCAAGCACGATTTAATTTTTTTTTTTTTTTTTGCGCAGTTTCTTTCGGCTCCACAGCAAAAGCCAAGGAAAAAACATTTGATGTGTACAGATGTTTAATGTCATCGCAAAACCGTGGCGATTGCCTCTTATCTCCGAGCAGTTTTTAATGGTTTGATTAATAAATTAAACTTGTGCTCATGCTGTTTGTTCCGACCAACGAAGGTTTAATTTACTTCATAGATTAGTCCTTCTTATAAGGATAAGAAACGCATAGTAGTTTCATAGAAAGTTATGTATCCTGAAGAAAGGACCGGACATAGTGGATTTTCGAAAAAAAGTACCCTTTCCTATTGTCTTTTCGTAAAGAATACTATAGGCAGGCAGGTTTTGGACAGGTTTCTTTTCCCTTTAAGTACGCTTCGTCGGTCCGGTAAAAGTCAGTTATACAAAATTTAATTATTAATCATACAAAATTTATTTTAATTTTGAGCAAACGGTCGGGATGCAAAATTGACATCTTGGTGATGACAAGTGTGGAATCGAGTAAAGTTAATTCTGTTGCCAGGGTCTAGCAAGTTGGGAATAATTTCCTGGGGGTTGCACAAAATTATTCATTTTTGTACATTCAGTAAGATTTTTAGTTAAATAAATTAAGAAGAAACATGATCAGCGACAAACGTGATGAATTCATCGTGTGACGGTCAGTGATATTTAGTGTTTCGCCGCGTAGAAGGGGCTCTAAGTATAACCGACCTTCCACTCATGGAGACAGCAATCTTCCGATATATTAATTTCAATCGTTTCTTGAGGCTTTTGAGCTGGGATGATTTTGAAGAAGAAATGCTAAGGCCTGTCGTTTTAAAAAGGAAATGATTCCGACAGATGTCGATCAGGCGTTTTAAGAGAAATTATCATAATTGAAACTGATGCGCTTCAATTTTACAATGAATTTAAGGGCACCTTTATAGATCCAGATTCTTCACGCTAAAAATCTGTTTCAAGAGTTTTGGCGAAATTATCCTCAATAAAAAAGCAATAAGTTAGAGGGGCTTTAAATTCTTCAATCATATATTCATCTTTTTCTTTCTTTCTTTAATTTCTTTCTTTGTTTATTCATTCGTTCGTT
>JALIRR010004783.1:30000-33428 GCA_023091755.1 Montipora sp. Colony 1 RG-2022
AGTCAGTTAAGTTGTTTAGTTTTTTTATAAAGGGATCTTTACAAATAGGGCACAGATTTCCATGTTTTTTTCAAGTATCTTAAGTGACATCTGTGCATGAAAATGACCAAGTGATAATAATATTATTGTTTTACTTTGATCAGTTTCCTGTTGTTTCTTAAACATGTCATTTATTCTTATTCCAGTGCTTAAGTCTAAAACTCTTCCTGGTGTGTGTGTGCTGATCTGGTCAAACCATGCATGGCAAGCAACATTCCAGATTGTTTTCAGAGATTGTGATGAGGATTTCAGCGTTGAATATTTTATTGGTTTTGTGATGAAAAAAGCCAGGGTTGTTATTCATCTCTCATTTTTTCCTGCATGAGATCCTGCATGATGACAACAGTATTACTGCAAATTAAACATCACAGATGTGAGCATGTCAGTGATTAATACAAGATGGTTTCCAAACAGCTCTTCAAAATTGTCTAGAAAAGGGACGATAATTATTTACTTGCCACACCTTCTAAGTCAATGTTTGAACAAGCAAATATAATTTGGTTTTTTAATTCAAGTAAACTGTCTTACTTTCATTAATACAGCTGTATGTTATTCTAGTCTTTCTCTTGCTGAGCATGGGTTTGGATATTAACTTCTGAGAATGCTCCTACTTGTAATAGTCTTAATAATGAATATACGGTACTTACAACAATAAAATTAGAGAGATATTTGAGTTACTGTATATTGTGTTTTGTGGTAACACATACCATAGTAGTTGTTGTGGTTGTTGTTGTTGAAAAGGAATCAGATAGAGTCATTGTGGGTCCAGATAGAGCCATTGTGGGTCTATCATTGGGTAGTGAAACTGGATCAGTTGTGCATAATAAAATGTTAGAGTATGAAGCAGAATGCCTCTAGTCTTGCTGGATGTATGATTACATTCCTCTCTCAGTATCTTTACACACAGTGCAAAATTTAGGCTGGATTTTTGCTGGTGCAATGCATGCAAAAGTGAAATCAGTATTTTCCAAACACATGCAGGTGAATGGTTTCTTATTTCATTATCATGATTCTCATGTCTCCCCACCCTCATCCCAGCAAGGCTCTACAAGGTGATCGACAAAGCTGGAGAAAAAAATTACAGTTACCAGCCAGCTGCAGGAAAAATACTGGAAAAATATTTTCAACGATGGACCACTACCAAACTCCAAGTAAAAGGGAAACATCAAGTAGCATTGGAGTCAAATTTATACTTAGTTTCAAAACTTTTTTGCGATCCTCTCTTAAAATTAAGACTTATTTTCTTTATTTTATTGCCTCGCTCTTGTAAAAGTAACTAGTGTTGTAAAATATGAGAATGGAGGGCAGGTAAGTGACTTATCCAAGTTGCCGAATGAGTGGGATGCGGGCATGAAAAGAACTTAAGCTTATTTCTCACTTTCAAATGATTCCAATGAAACAAACAGACGATTTCCTCATTCAACAGGAGCAACATAAGCCATCTTCGCAGAAGGAATTATCATTCTGCCCTTGCAAAGATGTTTACCCGGCGTTTTCCTTCTCAGTGCACAGTTTTCCCCCCAGAGGTTTACCAACGCAGAGACCATCGCGACTAATAACATTACGAACTTCGTCCTTTTGCTCTAGCGCTCGAATGCAAGGTAAAATTCTCCTGGTTTGAACTATAGTTTTTTGGTTTGAAAAGACACACGGAAGATTAGTCTTTCAGGAAGCTCTCTTCAAAATTTAAACCTTATCAAAGTAGTGTTGTCCTTATCATCGCAAAATGAAAACAAACACAGAGAATTTAAATTGCCGCCATTTTGCCGCGCTGTTGTTTCTATTGCAAATTTAATTGGTACCAGTCCCTCGCGCGTGGAAACGATTCGCGCGTGGCTCAAGCCTGCGCACTCATTTTGCCGCCGCGCTTGCGCAGGAACGAGTAAAGTGATGGGGAAAAAGAGCGTTGAATCCCGTTAGCAAAATGAATAATCGTGTGATGTTCGGAAAAGATGAAAAGGAATGGCGCGACTATAAGTGATATTCGGAAGAAAAGAAAAGGAATGACGCGGGTATACTGGCGTATGATGGAGTGCAGAGAATTGTTTACACATCGGCTTTTTTCCGATGTTTTTATGGTAAATAGTGAGGTTAGGAGAACCGGGAGTGATGGACTTGCTTTAATACAGTACCATGCTATCAGGGCCGGTAGTTCAAAGTTTGTAAATATTAGTTTAACGCTTTTCGTTCAGGGACTTTCGGGTTGTGCATCGAAACCAATTCACTTTTCATCGACAAATTATACGCTGAGTGCTTTTAAATTCTAAAAAAAGAGTTAAATATGTATAAAGCTTAAGCTACGTTTGCTCTTAAATTGTACGTTCCCTTCGTGAACTGATTAGTTTAGTCTTTTCGCGAAGTTTACACTGAAAACCTTTCTTAAATTAATGATTCTGTTCTTCGTGAAAGCTACGGCAGAGTTTCCGGACGAGCCGAAGCTAAGAATAATGAGACTAACTTAGCGTTTTTGCTATGAGAGATCGATCCCCCATTGTCTTTTAGTTCTGGGGTCTGATCCACAGCCAAAGGGATAATAGTGAGGAAGCTTTTACGGTCGAGACGTTGGTAAACTGACCCGAGATGTCTGCGAACTGATAGTTCGCGAAACGACAAGTTGGTGAGAAGTAGAAGGCACTTTGCATGTTTCCAAAAGATTGATTAGGCTTAGTTCATCGAAATCTCGCGAGTTCCGTCGTAGAAACCAGTAAGACTGCAAAACTAGGCTAAGGCTGTTAGGACGAATGTTAGCTAGATCGTACATATTGAGAAATTGTGTCTCTCTGGCAATTGTTTATGATAAAATTTTGAAGAGAGGAGAGAAAGACGAAAATGTACGGGGGCCATGACTAACGCATCTTCCCGAAAACCGGGGGAAAAAATGCGAGTACCAAGTTAACTGAAAAACTCAATATTACAACTACAATATCAATTTTTGATTCAGTTACATTAATTATCATCCTCAAGGATGCAAAACTGTTGCAGATATGCTTGTTTTTGCTAATAGTATCCTGTAAATGAATTAGAGATTGTTCAATATTACAAAGTAAAGAAAAGGCAATTGGAGAGGAAGGGTCACCGTGATTTCATTGCGTGACTTTTAAGTATCTTCTGTTTGCCAGTCCAAAAGACGAACTGCTGATTTTAGTAAAATGCACTTGGAATTGATCATTAACAAAATGGCTTTCTGGGTAATGTCGAAAGAATGTGTTAACTACTTGGGCAAATCTGTCCTATTAAAACTGCATTGAAAATACAAGATATGTGCAGTGCATTCTCCAGCTGGTGAAAAGCGCGATGCATTCTGGTAAATGGTCAGTAAACGAGACTAAGAACATAGAGATTTTGCGCAGGCTTGCTTTGAATTCTGATTATGTGGCTTTGCCCCGTCG
>JALIRR010004784.1:0-7500 GCA_023091755.1 Montipora sp. Colony 1 RG-2022
ATGCCGAAATCAACTGACGCCTGACATAGAGTGGTTTTCAATTGAGTGTCGAAAGTAATTAGTGAATTACTTTGCTTTATGATTACTTCACTCAGTGATTGGTTCAAAGTTCTGGCGCCACTTTTTCAACCAATCAGAAGTGAAACCAAAACCAATCGTGGCTCGCGCGTGTACATTTTCCCGCGCTTTGTGTCGGCTACGTGTAATTACTTCGAGTTTTGATTGGTTTAATTGGATTGTCTCCGTCCTTTTTGATTGGCCAAAGTAATTACTTTGGTTTTGGTTTTACGACACTCGTTTGAAAACCGCTCTAACCTACCAATCAGAATCTTTGGTTCCCGCGGTACATCGAAGCCGATGGAAAGCGATGGAATCTGTACGAATCCTTTTACCGAAGAACCTCTAAAGATATCATAGTGGTATTCAAGCTTTAAACTAAACAAAACTCCAATTCACTTTCAAGAGGCGTAGTCGATCTTCCCAGCTATGTTCGGAAATTTGATTGATGGTCCAAGTCAAAATTGTGAAAATTGCAGTAAAAGCCAGTTTTGTCTACAGAGTTTTTTCTGGCTATCATTTCGACACAGAAAATTGTGAAGCAGTGACTGTAAAGTGTGGCATCATAGAGGGCCTAAGGACAAATTAAGCTATAATGAAGAGAAAGTGGAACAAAGGAAAGAAATGAAAACACCATGTTTAAATCTTGAATTTGAAATACTATTTCACTGAAAAACTTGATCCATTCCTGAAGTTACTAGAGCTGCTAAAGTGATCACAACAGCTACTGGGCTTTGACCAAAACACCGCAAGCATTCACTTTAACTTCACAGGGAAGGTCCCCATGATAAGTGGATGAGATTATGTCACTTTTGTGATAGCGTAGATTTTTTCGAATTCTGATCCTAACTTCTGAAATTTAGATAACAAGTACAAACAAGTGTAACATTCGAACAGTATCAGGATTTTCAAAGCCATGCATGTTGCCTGAATGCTGCCCTTCTGGTGGTTTTTTATTTTCAGTTTCTTTTATTTATTCAGTTAGCCACACACATGTAAAGGATGCACAACACAGCTTGATCAAAAGTTGTTAATTAAATAAACCTTCAAGATAGGTGTGACAAGCAGGCCTTTTGAAGCTTGGAGCTTATATTAAATAGGCTTCCTTGGACTAATTATTACATACAGTATGTAAATTACATGATAAAGTACAGAGTGAGCAAATAAAATGCAAATTTTAAAACAGTATTAAATCAGTTTTCAGCACGATAATCCTTCAGTTTGCTTTTAAAAACAAAAACAGATGGGGAACTAATTAGTGAAACAGCCACGCAACAAATTCCAGATTTTTTGGTCCTTCATAAAGGATGCTGAACTGCTTAATATTCATTCTACAAAAAAATGAGGTCTGTAATAAGAAGCAAAGGAGTTTCGTATTGGTGAACCTGACAACTAGTTGAAAAGGGATTGCAAAAGCTAATGGGCAGAAGATTATGATGATACAAGTGCGTAAAAGTAGCGATAGAAAAGGAATTTTTGCTATTTATTAAATTTTCAATCTTGGATATTGCATTTCTAGCTTTCTGATTGGTTCACTCAGTCTCCATTATCAGCTCATATACTGATGACCTAATATGGAAACTGATTGCATCAAGTGTTCCCAAGCTGAAGAATTTGTTGCGTGGGAAGCAAAATTTCCTGGGACACAACATCTGACACGTTAAGAATTTGATGAAAATTTGACAAAACAATATTCCATTTGCGCTTGTTGGATATGAGACTGATTACAGCCAACTAGGCACAACGCGCCTCACTGGCTCACCATATCATATCCAATGCACGCTCATGGACTAATTGTTAATTGTCAAATATCATACTGAGTTGTCATTAACATTTTTAAGTGGAATCCTGCATTACCTCCATATGATCATAGAGAGTCCTTATAACAGGATGATTCTCAAGGTTTGTACCCACACCCTGGTCTTGTGATTGGGGCATTGTGTTCTTTGCTACCATTCGCTCGACATCCAACACCTAAAAGCCACACAAGGAATAACTTGTTACACATTTTAAAAAATCCTGCTGACCACTAAAATGTGACAATGAACTCCAACACTTTGTGAATGCCAATTGAACTCATTGACCCCTGGGAGTGAAACATAGTAGATTTTACTCTGTTTAAAGCCAGATGATTTTATTAACCAACTGGGGAGGGGGCGTTTAGGAGGCAATGGCTTCACAACCTCTACTTCCACTTAACGTGTTTTGAATTCTGCCCTTTGAGTGACGCATCATGGAAAATAGACCATTCTGTCAAAATCCCTTTTTAACCCATTCAGGATTGGCATACGGCAGGTACAAAACACAGGTCATTGTTTTACCAATACAGAAAGTATCCCAAACATTCATAAAAGCTAACCTTAGGCCTAAAGAAAAGTATCCTAAACATTCATAAAAGCTAACATTTGGCCTAATAATTATTAGGCCTAAAGAAACGTTTTTAGGCCTAAGGTTAGCTTTTATGAACGTTTAGGATACTTTCTGTATTGGGAAAACAATGACCTGTGACCTCTGTTTTGTCCCTGCCGATTGGCATATGATGATACCAATAAAGTACATTTAATGATTTAGGATCAAAAATGTTCCTGCCTTAATTGAAGCATCCACAGAGCCAGTGGCTATCAGCCGACCTAAAATAATACAGTGCAACAAAATTAGTAAACAAATATTAATAAGGTGTTAAAAGGAAAGGAAAGGAACTTTATTTAAGTGTCTAATCTTCTAGCGCTGTAGAGCACTAATCGGGACACTGTAAATTGAAATTAACAAGTTAACGCAAATGAAATCAAATGTTGGTTTTTGAGGAGAGGAGAAAACCGGAGTACCCGGACAAAAACCTCTCGGTGCAGAGTAGAGAACCAACTGCGCCATCCCTTACTATTTTCATTTTTTAACGTTAAACAATTATTCGCCGAAGGCGAAGTGATTATCGGTGAATATTCACCGATAATCACTGAGCCTGAGGCGAATAATTGTTTTAGTATAAATACACAGGTGGTTATTTCAAAAAAGAGAAAAAAAAAACATTTCAACTCGAAATCATCTTCACTTACAATGGCAAAACGACCACTGGCAGCCATTTTGTCCGTCAAGGTGATTATCAGCTGATAATCCAAGATAGCGAGATAACGATAGCGCGCGATTTTGTATAATTACCTGTGTATTTATACTAAAGAGTATTATTCAGACAGGGAAGCCAACTTGTTCCCAGTAGCACTTCACTTGTTCATTGCAGTTTGTTTGGCAGTTGATTTTTGAGAATGTTGATGAAACTTTCCTTACCAAATTGTACTTTTTGAAATGATGAACAAACTTAAAACATAATTTATATATATAAGTACATGTACTTGCATTATCTCCTCTACTTGAACCAAAATAATGTAAAGGCATACAATAAACAAATTATTGACCTCAAGTGTTCAGTCTTCACAGGAAAACCTCAAATCTTAGCCTTACTGTACTGTACTTGACCTCGCACTGCAAGGTCGCAGTTTGAGATTTTCCCATTAAGACCTCACTCTAGTGTTGACAATATTATTATTAAATTTTGCTCCAGGGCTGTACTGTAAGTTACACATGCTGCAACAATAATCATTGTCCCATTTTGGAAGAATGATAAAATTATCATGATTTCAGACATACCATTTTGGCTAAAGCTTGCTGTTCTACATGGAGCCTTATGAGCTGTCACATAGTAAGTTTCATACATTGCAGCTGGTGGGCTGGTGCCATGATCTGGAAAAAATGAATGATGGCTTTTACCCATAATAATATACAAAGAAAAAAAATTTTCTCCTGCAAGAGAAAAGCAGTTTTCTGGTAACATGGGGCAGAACAGAGGTAATTCAGTGCAAAAAAAAAAAAAGAGATACAATCCAAACATTCTGATTGGTCAATAATGGAAGAAACTCACAGATAGCCAATCAAATATAAGTAGTTTTCTGGTAACATAGGGCAGAACAGAGGTAATTCAGTGAAAAAAAAAAAAAAGAGGTAAAATCCAAGCATTCTGATTGGTCAATAATGGAAGAAACTCACAGATAGTCAATCAAATAAAAGTAGTTTGCTGGTAACATAGGGCAGAACAAAGGTAATTCAGTGATAACAAAAAAAATAAAATAAAAAAAAAAAGAGGTAAAATCCAAGCATTCTGATTGGTCAATAATGGAAGAAACTCACAGATAGTCAATCAAATGCGACCCCTGGATGGTGCAACTATTTCCTGATTGCATGACACGAGTGTGTTGCTTCTGCATAATAATAAGGTATCTTGTAATCTCATGATTTTTCTCATTCACTTTGAACTTCACACTCGTATTTTTATCAGACTTCAAATTGCACCTGCCCATAAGTTTCACTGGAACACTGAACACTTCATATTTTATCAACAACTCACTAGATACCAAGCTACATTTCTTACATTTCATAAACTTTTAATAACTGGTATGTTCTGCATTGTTTGATTACATTACACATCCCAGCAATGCAATTATCTCTTAATTAAATACTAAGAAATAATACAACATTATTTACATCAGATTTTCTTCATACATATTTTCTTTTAAATTACTTTATTTTACATGTGACTATTGTAAAATATCTTGAAAACCAAGTGAGACAGCATGCAAGTACTTGTAGCCTGGATGGTGGTATTTAGCACAAATCAAAGACATTTCAAAAGAGCACTATGCCATCTTGTCAATAAAAAACAGAGAACAAGGTTTCATTTATTATGTTCTTTACCCTCTGTATCGCATAATTTATAGCACACAAACACTGTGTTAAGGCAGTTAACAACGATTCACTAAAGTGGAGGTGGTTGGTGGTGGACATTTTCCTCCCTGTTTCGCAGCTCGGTAGGTAAACCTCCACCACTAACCACCAAGGCAGTTGTTTTTATATATGCTAAAACAGTGAGATAACATAATTATCACAAAAAGATGATTTTAACCCGATGATTTATTCCTGCAACAATAACACTATTTTCGGGCGCAAATCCAGCTCGAACTGCTTGGAGGTGCACAGCAAAGGATATTCGGAGTTTGAGAAGCCAATAAGAGTGTGCCTTCAATGCTATCCACTGTTTTAGTTTTACACTCTTAAGTGGACTATTTTCTGTTTAAAGTTTCCATTCATGACTTCCTACACATTTTTAAGCAGCCTCTTAGCAGTTTTGTAAGTTACGCTTGACCAATTTGAAAATCCAAACATGCCCCCACGAGGGGAACTTTCACGGAGGATGATCTCGCTGAAACACCTTCTTTAATCAAAATAAGTATTATTTTTGTAATTTTTTATGATTCAATCACTTTCCAATTTCATGAATTTAAAAGATTTGAAATCAATTTTCTTTATGCCACATACATGTACTATCCAAATTGACCATGTCCAAGTTCATGTCTACCTCATTTTCAAAGCAAGTGCAAGTGCAGATTTTTTCTTATGAAAATTAGTTTTGATTCATATGTAAAGTAGAATTAATAGACCTCTTTAGCTTGTACGTTTTGTTTTCCCATTTCAGACCATGTGATGTTCTCAAGGGAATTTTCCTTTTGTTTTTTCATAAGTTATGCATACATATTCACATGCATAGGACGACATTTGAAAGAAAGTTCTCCCTGCAGTAACATCACGTGGTCTGAAATGGGAAAACAAAATGTACAAGCTAAAGAGGTCTATTACCATCACAAAAACTTTGCACTTAGACTCGCTTTGAAGAGGAGGCAGACATGAACTCGGAAAGGGCTAATTTGTGCTTGGAATTCAGCCACAACGCATCAAAAATTAATGACACAAAAGCATCCCACAGGTCAAAGCTTTGATTTACTACATTCTTTTTAAAATATGGCTTTAGCAAACAAGTTGATAGAAATTAACCACCCAAAAAAGGATTGGTAAGGTGACATTTTTAGACTTAAGGCCAGGCAAATACAGTTAGCTTCAACATCCATTCAACAGTGATGTTAAAACCGTTCAGGAATCAATGGGTTAACCCATTGACACCCCAAATGCCCTGTAGCCCTTAAATCCATTAAGGACAGTGCCTACTAATTCAAAGGTATTTTTGTGCGGCTTTATGAATATGCGGGAAAAGCAGATCTCAACAAGTGTTATTAAAATCCAAAAAGAAAATTGGGGGTAACCACGCATTTTTCAAAGATAATTAATCACCAATATTAGCAAAAAGCTTTAAAATTCAAAGCAATGTATGGCACTCCTTTCCAAATTAAAGCTTAATTATCTCTGAAAAATGCATGGTTACCCCCAATTTTCTTTTTGGATACCAAGAGCCCTTGCTAAGTTCTGCTTTCTCTGCATAAATTTAAACCGTGCAAAAAATATCCCTGCATTAGTAAGCACTACCGATAGGAAATCCGAATATCTGCAGATGCGCAGAACGTATGCGCAATAACAATAGTAGGCACCGTCCTTAAATTGATTGAACCATAATCAGCAGGAAAAACTGGGTGTAGTGCTTTGCCAGGTAAAATGACTAAATAAAAAGTCATTATTTTGACTAAAATTTAATGTGCACTGTACAAGTCAAAACAGAAAAAATATTGCATTTTCCAATGTTTCTATTGAAAGTAGTGTGGAAAACGTACCTTTCCTCCATAATAATGATAATATTATTAGAAGACTTAAATACTTCAAATGATAACAATCTTTTTTTTTCCAGCTCAGTAAGGAATCCCTAGGAAATCACTGGAAAATTGCTAAGATTGTTATACTTGTGGACGATTGATTAAATTTCATCCACTCATTACAGGAAAGGTGTCCAATGGCAAGGTTTTTTTTTTGTGAAATATTCATTTCTTTTGGTCGCTACATTAAAATTGCCAACAACGGAGCTGGTTTTAAAATGTTGCATACAAGGGAAATGTGACCCATCATAAGCACTGTTATGGAGCTTCAGTTTCGAACAATGGTTTCCAAGTGGTTGTTTAAATGCACTACATATATCTGCCTCCCAACATCCAGTGCCTCATGCTCAGGTGTCCCTTCATGAAGCATCATTGAGCCGTCAATCAAACTGTCAAACGAGAACGTTTGTACCGTTTCAACACCAGAGGATGATTCTCTGGATAGCACACCATTCCTTTCATGGCCAAGCCCTTCCTGAGCAGATTGGTGACCTGGTGTGCCTGTGTGCATTGTTGTCACTTCGTGGCATTCATCATCACCACTTGCAGTATCTGAATATTCCACCTCTTCTGGTCGCGTCTGTTTTTGCGTTAGCTTCTGGCCCTGAGTCAGAGAAGCAATTTTTGAAACCACTAAGTCCGTCTCAGGAACCTCTTTGGCCGGAGAGGCTCCAGCAAACACAGCAGGGGCAATGTTGGGTCTCCTTCCACACTGTCGAATCAAGGCTGGAGGCTTTCCGGCTGATTTGCCAGAATTTGCCTCTGGTTCACTTTGAATACCTGAGCAACAAGGCAGATT
>JALIRR010004784.1:20000-33399 GCA_023091755.1 Montipora sp. Colony 1 RG-2022
CATTTTTTTCATTTTCCACTGATTTCAAGGCATTTTCAGTGGTCTACGTACAGACCAAAACAGCATGACAGACCCAAGGCTTTTAAAGTGTATTACAATAATAATAAATAATAATTATTATTTATCTTTTTTAAAGAGCAGATGTGCCCCACCTTCTGCTTCAGCTTGAATGCCAAGGTTGACAACTTGATGCAGCCGTGCCATTGGTGGGCAAGCACTGATGATGTTAACCACCTTTGACAAGGTGGATGCAATAGATTCAAATCCGTCATACCGTAGCTGGCTGCAGAACAAAAATAATCACATAATTTTTATGTGAGATGATCAATCTTAGACGTACACGTAGGAGGAGGATAACTAAAGGGATAATTTCTGTGCGAGGGTATTGTGTGACTTATTTGTCTGAGGGGTAAATGTTTCTTGGTGACCAAGTCCATGTCGTCAGTATGGAATAATATAAAGCATCAAAGAAAGGAAAGTTCCATTAATCATTGGCACGAACACCCCGGAGGCCTTCTGGGTATTCGAAGAGAAGAAGTCGGTTACAAGATCTTAAATATGTGAAAAAGTGATAGTTCCGAAATCAACAGATTACTTTATTACATGAAATTTACAAGCAAGTGCTAATGAGTTTATACACTACAGAATGGAATGGCCAAGATTTAAAGCGCGAAGGGTTAAGTGATTGTTTGGTTTTCATTCTTTTCCTTCATTTTTTGTGATTAAACTGGAACGAACCATCAAAATCTCCAACAGCACCGGCTACAAACTTAGACAAAGGTTTTCAGAAACAATACGCGAAAAGATCAGAAAAGACCTCAAATCGAACCGAGTAAATGAAACCCGTTTTATTAGGATATCATTAAACAGTTCAATAAATCTTCATCTTTCATTTGAAAATGAACACAGAAGACCTTCAACAAATGTTTCACTTATGTGTCATCCATAAGGAAAAGAAAACAAGAAGAAATATTGAATGATTGGGCTGCTATTTAAGAGATTCTGAACAAAGGAGCGGCCATGTTAGTATTTCGCGAAGCAGAAGGTATCCCGATGTCGTTTTAACTCAACAAATTTTGAGGAAAATGAAAGAATAAGATTTTTCAAACCTTGCCTTACCTTATCATCAGCTTGTAGAGATTCTCCCTTTCTTTTAAGCCGTCCGCCATAGCGGGCATTGATAAAATGTAAATGGCTTAGGAAAATAGCGTGCTCTGAACGATTTCTTCCGAGAGAGTCCGACGAAATTCCGACAGCTGGCGATCGACGTCGGTCGTCATCGCCGATTCACTAAAAAATTAAAATTCTTCTGGGTCGCAAAAATGTAGATCGTCAAAGATGCACAGAGCTATAAAAAGGTGATCTTTTAAAAAAACACGAAAAGTTGTAACAACTTTTCGTGACATCATTTCATTTCATTCATACATTTTAAATACAGAAATGAGAAATTAAAAAAGTTCAAAACCGAACCAAAGAGACTCGTAAAAATAATCTTGTAATACGTTTATTGGAAAAAACACAAAAGAACGAAACTGCTATTTTTGTCCTCGTTATTTGTCCTCAGTTTCCATTCTGAAAGAGTTATGGGATAATCAATAATTTAATTGTTGTAAGTTAGTCCGAAACTGATTCACTGTGACTAGGGTCCATCTTGCTCTGACCCAAAGGAGGCAGTTGTAGGAGTTGCTTCCGTAGCGCTAGAGCCTTGCCTCCTTCGCAGCCGTTATTGGGGAATCACGTAACGCCCTTTGGGGGAGCGTTGCGTGACATCCCAATGAGCGGAAACGGAGGCCTTGCTGTTGCTCCGTTGGCATACAGGTAAAGGTGATCGGCAAGTGTATACTTTAGTTTCATTTTCAAAGCATAGCACTTTGGCATACATCATGAACTTAAACAAAATTTAGATGCCTAAAACTATGTGATTTCTCACTCTTACATTTGAATGAATGCAGGAGATAATGAGCTCCTGATGAATGTGAAAACCAACCTCGTTCCCAGAGAACGAGGTTGAATTGGAACGTCGAGACAATAAACTGAACTCAAGACGCTTTTGTTCCAACGTTTCTTTGATGGACGCTTAGGGAAACCCATGTGTCCTCTTGTCGTTTTTGTTTTAATACGGGTGTTCATTTTATTTGCATTTGCGTGGTTTCGAACCCAAGCATTGTAATTTATTGTACGTAATTTTAACCCCGTAGTTCTTTTAGGAAGCCAATAGCTCTTTTTCTCTATTTAATTCAACACCCGTAGATTTCTTTCTTGTATATCTTAAGGGTAAATAACGGTGTCTGTCTCTGGCACACGATTAATATGAATCGCGCCTTCTCGTGTAATCAATCTACGCTGTGGTCGGACGGATGTCGACGCATCCATTTCACCAATCGCGAGTTCTTGGTTTTTGGTTGGAGCTTTCTACCATTCCTTTTGTTTATCAAAAAAGCCAGTTCAGGGTTCAGAAATTGAAGAAGCATACATAAAAAATAATAAGAAAAAGAGCAAATTTTAAATGCAGTTAACAGGAACAGAAAAATTGATTTTTCCAAAATTCTTAAATGTTTGTAAACCAGGAGCCTGTGATCCTGTGCTAACCGTACAAAAAATCAATCAGTATTTTGTCTTTTCAAGTCACATTGCGCGGGCCTTTGATTGCTAGGCATGTAATCTACGGTGATTTTTACCAGTGGTTAGGGCTTTTCCAAGGTGATTTCGGCTTTCCGTTTTTTGATTCTTAATTCCGGCTCCGAATTCCGAATTCTTGTTGTTCCTTATTCCAGATTTTGCACACGCCCTTGTAAATCCATGTCGTGCCAATGGAAACTCTTGCTCTTGGACAGCTATCAAAACACATCAAAATCATCGACATTTGCCAGACAATTGCGTATCTAATGCGACACCGCATCACGTAAACTCTGAAGTACAAATAATTGCCCTTGAGAGATTTTCATAACTTTGTTTCCCAACATCGATTTGCAGTGCCTCAGCCGACTTTTCAAAATTACAGAGTTCGACAACCTATTGATCAAGCTCGGAGGCTGGTCGCGTTTTAAGCAAATTCAGTGGTTGCTGCTGTTTCTCGCTGCAGTGCCTCAGGCATGGTACACCTACGCCCCAGCTTTTGCTGCAGCGAAGCCAAAAGCCGATCAAGTCGTCTGTGTCGGAAATGCAGGACTGGAGGAAACAGAGTTTTGTGGAGCATGGCAAAACGGTACTTGCAAAGAGGCGGCGTATAATACGCCCTATACATCCATTGTCACCGAGGTACGGTCCTTCAGTTTAAAAAGGTTGTAATCTTTTCCGCAGATGTTTGGTCAAACAGTCTCGGCTTACACCCAGCTTCAACCAGTGGATTTAAATTAAGTCAACTCTGAGATTTACAGTACCCTTATAAATGATAAGTCTTTCACTCAGTTGATAAAACTAAATCAAGTTTTCGTGCCTTCAAACGCAGTAGCTGCAAAACAGCAACTGACTAGACAACGTACCGGATAAAGGCGCTAAACACGGTAATTAGTAAGTTCCGAATCGTTGCTGAGCACACATAAACGCTGTCATATTTTGAGAGCATAGTTTTGGAATATGTTAGCATAGCCATATTTTTTCTCAGCATGATAAGTCGATTGAAGTTGAGAGCGTGGATCACTGCATAAATTTGTCAATTTTAGACAAGACGCGGCGAGCTTCTGGGAAAACAAGCAAAGCTGGTTTGTTTTTCAATGCTTTTGTTTGGGTGGTGATACCTCCATGCTGCATTTCCTGAATAATGGGGCCTTTCCTCATGATAGTGAGTTCTCATGAGGGCAGGTAATATGAGATGAGATGGTGATTTTCCCCCAGTTTCTCATGATTTTGATCCTCATGATGTGACAGGAAACGGGATGTTGCTGTCCTGAACTGTCCTCATTCTCATGCCATGATTAATGGGTTTCTTGTCTTTGAATGAGTGATCTTGTGAATTTTCATGCTGTCAGATTGGTGGTTTGGATTATGATCCCTGCTTGGTAATAGTGTTTGGTGGCTTTCCCCCATGGATGGTTGGTGTTATCGTTTGGTAGAGCTCTCGTTTTTAATTTGCAATGAGATTTGGGAGAGGTGGTTTGACATCCCCCACCCTAAATATAGTGACCTTGATCAAATCTGGTGCATCAGCCACCCAATCTTCGTCATTGGGTGGGCAGGAGTTGAAGGTTCAGGGCTCAGTGACCTGATGAAAGACCAAGTTCACCTGAATATGTTGGATAAACTACTAAGTGAGTAGACTGCTGGCCGTCCCTTCTAAGTCAGTCGAGCCGCTCTCGTCACGCAAGCGAGCCGAAGAGCCGAGGGGAAAATGGGGAGAGAACTAGATTTTCGCTCTCTCCCCATTCTCCCTTGCGGTTTCCTTGCGTGTCTAGACTGCTAGTTTTCATTCGCTTTCCAAGAACACGGACTCTGGTCACAGCCAAAGCAGGAAGTCCGTGAATTACGCATTTCCGGCTCTTCTGTGCATTCTCAGGAATTTGAAACAATAACGGTCGTCAATGGTTACAACATTATACCATTACCGCGACTGCGCGCATTTTTGGCTGTGGCCAGAGTCCGTGTTCTGTTCTGGGAGGAGAATGGGATTCCATATTCCATCACAACTGATTATAAGTTTCTTTTTAACGGCGATGATCATTTTCTTTAAAATAAATATATACTTTCATTTCAACCTGGAAATGTGTATTATTTCATATGTTCTCGAATTAGACTGCGAGTTGCCTCTAATTTCGGAGAGTGAGTTGGGAGCTCGGTGAAAATACACGCGCGGGAGGAATTCGGAAGACGCGTGTCGCGAGGGGAATTCTCCCACTCCCCACTCGCACGCCGAAATAAGACACTTCAGACTCGTCGTCATATGTGGGTTGAGTTTGTTGGTTCTCTACTCTGCACCGAGAGGTTTCCTCCGGGTACTCCGGTTTCCCCTCTCCTCAAAAACTAAAATTTGATTTGATCTGCGTTAACTTGTTAATTTCAATTTACAGTGTCCCCGATTAGTGCGGCGCTAGAAGATTAGACACTTAAATAAAGTTCCTTCCTTCCTTCCTTTCCTTCCTACTACCACTCGCAGTCTGTTCTCTAATATCAGTAGCTCATCAGGTGGGGCCTCTATTTACCATATTTGGCTTAGGAATCAACCATTTCCAGAGTTGATTTATTTATAGAACGCTTCCCTTGGGAAATTCAGCACGCCCACTATTGTAAAAGCCAATCAAAACAAAGCTATCTCAGCCTCAAGGGAAGTAGCACTTCACATTACAATCTAATCAGTTAAAAAAGTCTGGCAAATAAAGACGAGAGATTACCCAACCTCGTTCCCAGGGTCTCTCTTTTCAAGAAGGCAGAGAAACGAGACCCTAGGAACGAGGTTGGAGATAACCATTTTCATTTTTTTCATGTCATTTACAGGATGCTTGATCGCTGGGTTTCTTCTCATGACTGAAATGGCGACTCCTCAGTGGAGACGTTGGGCAAACTGTTTGTCTCAGGTGGCATACGGGGTTGGTATTGCTGTGCAAGCTTTGATTGCGTACTTCATTCGTGGCTGGAAACCTTTCAGCTTGGTCATAACCCTGCTGAATGTGCCGTTTATTGCGTATTATTGGTAAGAGAATACGGTACACTGATTATTAGCAAAATCATGTTCGAATAAGTCTCGCAAAGTTCGCTATGAAATAGCTAGGAGCCCTTGTACACGAACTTACAAATTCACAGCGGTTGAAAGAACCAAAATAAAATAAATAAATATTTATTTATTGATTTATTTACTTATTTATGAGTAGTCTCTAATTTCGGCGATGAATTATGGGAAAGCTAATTGCACGCGCGCTGGCGAAATTGCCAGGAGACGGGACTCGAGGGGAGCGCCGAAATTTAAGATCCCCTCGCGTCGCGTCTCCTCACAATTCTTCCGCGCGCGTGTATTTTGTACGCCTCACAATTCATCGCCGAAATTAGTGACTACTCGCAGTCTATTTCGTTACAGAAGTAATTATTTCCCTTGGAACTGAGAGGGATCATTCCTACAATCCGAAACTTGGATCGCGCTTAAGAGGAGTTCTGCGCTCCTGTTGTGAATGTCAAGAATAGTAGGAAGTTGAGCGCTTTACCACTACGCTGTTACACTGCTAGCAAACTTACTCTTCTATGTCCGTCGAGCTGGCGTGTTTTTAAGTCAAATCATGTTTTGTCTCGCCTTCTAGAAAAACGTCCGGAAGAGACTTCCCTAGGCTTGATTGTTTCAGTGAGTGTTGGAAATCGAGCCAAAGGCTTCCCCAGCCTCCCTCGGCCTTAACAAAACACAAACAATAGGGAGCTTAAGCAACGAAAACGGCGACGGCAACAAGAACGTCATTTCAAAATATAAGTTCGGGTTATTGTGACTGTGGTTGTTTACCATTTACGAGCAGAAACCGGTTGGTACTAGGTTTGTTCAAATGGTAAGCAAAAACTCCCAAATGGGAAATTTAGTTGGGATCGGCGTGTACCATTTACAAAATTCGTTCAAGGTTACCGAGAGAGTCTGGAGGGAGCAAAATCATGGGGGTATTCAAATGGTAAGTGGGAGGCGCGGTGGCCTCATGGTTAGTGCGCTGGACTCCGGATCGAGTGGTCCGGGTTCGGGTCCTGGCCGGGGACATTGTGTTCTTGGGCAAGACACTTTACTCTCACGGTGCCTCTCCCCATCCAGGTGTATAAATGGGTATCGGCGAATTTAATGCTGTGGGTAACCATGTGATGGACTGGCATCCCATCCAGGGGGGAGTAGGAATACTCCTAGTCGCTTCATGCTATGGAAACCGGAGATAAGCGCTGGCGTAATGGGCTTACTGGCTCGTAAGCAGACTTTACCTTTAAGCAAATGGCAATCACGTTTTCAGTTTGGAAATTCCGAAACCGGAATTTTGGACTACCTTTCAAGAAATCCTGTTTTCTCCGAAAACTTTTGGTTTGGGAAGACCAAAATAGGCTTACCATTTACATTCCAACAGAAATTTTTGGATTTTTGTGGTAAATTGTAAACAGCCTATTTCAGTCTTTTTATTATAACCTTTTAAAATCATCGCGCTTAAGAGGAGTTCAGCGCTCCTGTTGTGAATATCAAGAATAGTTCAGCGCTTTACCACTACGCTGTTAGGCTGCTAGCAAACTTACTCTTCTGTGTCCGTCGAGCTGGCGTGTTTTTAAGTCAAATCATGTTTTGTGTCGCCTTCTAGAAAAAACGTCCGAAAGAAGCATCTCTAGGCTGGATTGTTTCAGTGAGTGTTGGAAATCGAGCCGAAGGCTTCCCCTATTGTTTTTGCCCACCAATTATGCAAATGTGTGTGATGTTCTTGTTGCCGTCGCCGTTGTCGTTCCTTTAGCTCCCAAAAAGACGATGCCGATGCCGTCGTCGTCAACCTTGCTTGATCCAAAACGACTTTTACGCCTTAAGGGCCCACTGACGTATTTTTTTGGGTGCGTTGCTAAGGATGTAATAGTTAAGTAATTTGAGAGAATTTGGCATTATTATGGTCAGTTTTTAACTTTTGTAAGCCAATGACCCTAAATATGACGTCATCATGCCGCGCCCATGGTCACGTGACCAATAAAAGAAAACTCTAAATTTGTCTCCGTGCTACTCAATTTTGGTAGTTAATCGATGGTTTGATAATTTGTATTCGTTTTTGCATCCAGCCAAGCATGGTTTTCTTTTTATTTTGAAAAATGTTCTTTTTAAAGACACAAACGATACTGAAATACCCATAACTTTTCCAAAAAAGATGATTTTAAAAAATCAATGCTTAGCTATATTCTGTATTTGGGAGTGAAACGTGCCATGTAAAAAAAAATATAATTCAATTTAAAACCGCCATTAATTTAGCTTTTTTCTCAAACCGGAAGTCAGTTCGTTTATGCATGCACAGTTGATTTGAGAACGAGCGCGAGGAAGGGCGAGGAAAAACCTTCCATGGAAACGACAGTTTGTTCGGTGACTTTTGCTTACAAGTGGGTTTTCTTGTCAGCTCTTAATTAATATTGTATCAATTAACATGCCAGTTCCACAGGCGTCAGTCCAAGATCCTTAAATTTGCGTTATTGTCTATAGGATCATTCCAGAGTCTCCGCGATGGTTGTCGGCCAGAGGGAGGGTCAAAGAGGCCGAAAAAATTTTGCGTCGAATGGCGAAGGCGAATGGGTATGAATATCCCGAGGGAACGCTTGCAGCGATGCAAAGAGAAGGAAGAGAAGAAGAGAGAAAGAAAACTTATCACTTGTGGCATTTGTTCAGTACTAAATACTTGATAAAAATCACACTTATTGAGGCATGGTCCTGGTAAGTTAAGTGAACTGAGCTACCCTCAAATGTTTTTTTTTTTTTGATAAATCTCTTTTCCCCTTTGTCTCGGAGTAACTGCAAGGCCACGTACTATGGTCTATGTCCTTGTAGCAGCATCGTTCGAAGAACGAGGCATATAACAATACACGCCACTCATATGCAAAGAAGTGGCTGGGTATTCTGCGCAGTTCAGCTGTCCCTTCAAAAATTTGCCTAATTTTAATGATTTGACCCAAAACCGGACAAGTGTCAGAGTACAAGTTTTAGGCGGTGTTGAGATTTTAAAATTTTGTGACGTGAAAGTAACAAACCCGTTTATCACAAACTGGAAAAAATATAAGCTCCCAGTCGACCTTAAAGAGTGAGCGCATAGTTTGGTTCTTTTCAAAATCTCCGACGAGCACCCCCTTCCTTTTTATATGGGAGTCCCCCCCCCAAGGGATTTACACCTACCCTTTTTCAGGAATGTTGGACAAATTCCCTCCCCCTATGAATTAATCTCTTTATCTAAACCTCTCCCCAACAGCGTTTTTTTTTTCTGTTACCAATATTGCCGGAATGGGGAAGGGGGAAGTGCAAGTTGAAAATGTAACATAAAAATGAATTTTTCATAATTATGGTCTTTCCACTGACAGTGTTTCAACTACTCTTGTCGTTCATCATTTGAGTATCAACTGCATTTAGCGCTGGGGTCAGTGCTGATTGGTGAAACTGTATAGAAATCAAATCAATACCTATCAAATCGTAGTTTGGTTTTTTTAGGAGAGCGAAAAACATCTCGGAGCAGAGTAGAGAACCAACAAACTCAACCCAGGTGTGACGCCAAGTCTGGGAATCGCACCCGGGCCACTGACATAACTCACATTGATCACTGACCTGGTATCGCTGAGGTCGGGAGTTCAAATCCAGTTGGTCGACTTTACTTTTGTTAATGTTTATGCGACGCTTAAAAACTTCTCAAAAGGTGTGACGCTTACCCAACAACAGAGACATTAATTAAGATCTACGACGGCAACCTTGATGAAAACGTCACCTCAAAATCTAACTTTTCACTATCTTAAGAGTGCCTTCGATTCACTGTATTCCGGAATAGGAATATATGGAATATAAGTTAGAAATCCTTCGCTTATACGGAGATTCACGTTAAAGTATTATTGTCGAACATCGGCTAAAATGCTATTTTAAACATATTTTTATTATCCTTGTTGCTTCCAAACGCCAAGCATACTGTTTTAATCATCACTCCACGTATTCTTATTCCGGAATAGGGTCATTCGAATGCGCCCTAAGTCTTTCGCGATTTCTCCACCTAGTTTGGTTTATGTCGTTCATTGTTAGGCGAAGTGTCCTAAAAGTCATTTGGTACGAGCGTCTTTCGTGTTCCATTTTTGCTTTGGAACAGGGCTTCAAAGCAAAAATGGAACATGAAAGACTGCTCACGTCTCACGTCTCTCGTCAAAAACGATATGTGCTTAAATGCGTGCTGCACGTGCAGACGTGCAGCACGAGTATTCTTCCTCTTTTAACAAATGATATAATTTTTTGTGGCGCTTTTGTTGCCGTCGTTTGTTAAGCTCCCTGAAGCCGTTTTGAACGCCGCTTAAATCATGAGAGAAAATGATACATTTATCCCCAGGTGGTGACGTTTCCCATGTCACAAAACACTGATCGATGGTTCAAATTCTAGAATACCGGGCCACTTAAGGTATATGGATAATGTGTTACGTCATATCCTTCGTTCTTAAAACGATGCCGAATATTCTGAATGCCTTTTGTTAATGAGCTTCTTTGGGTTTTTCTCCGTAGGTGCGTGACCAGCATGGTGTATTACGGGCTCAGTTTTAACTCTGGAAATTTGGCGGGAGATTTTTATTTGAATTTCGCGGCTTCCGATTTTGTCGAGATTCCCGCCTACTTGCTCGCCACATACCTTGTTGAAAAGTAAGTGCGGGTGTATTTGCACACTAAGGACCTCTTTCATAATGCCGCTCAAATAATCTTTTGTTTCAATGCTAATAAGTCTTTCTAGCCTCGCTACGACGAGCAGATTTCAAAAGAATATTTGTTTCAAAACGAGGGCAGCAGGTCGAATTAACATAAATTCAAAAGAATGTAAAGGTGGTCGCCATTTATGAAAATGGTTTATTTCCGTGTTGATACTGTGCAATAGGGCTACGGAAACGACAAGCCGAAAAGCGGTAATATTATTGGCTAAATGGGGGAAAATAATCGTGCAGCACGCATTTTTGAACAATCCTTTGTCGTGCTCTGCAAAGCAAAAATGTCAAATAACAACATGAACGTTAACAGTAAATCGTTCATTCTTTACCTTTACTACCAAACCTTTTCGTACCAATTCATTTATAGGACTTTTGGACGACTAGAGTTTAAATACGTTGTACTCTAAGTGCTGTCACTGCACCCCAGTTTAATAGTCATGTATTTTATCTCAGACGGCTTTAATGTCTGAGATAACTGAGGTGCGTCGAATGTGAGTCGTTCTATATTTCCCTGCTAGCAGGGGACTCTTTTCTTTTTCCGTTCGCTGGGCTGACGAGTACAGGAGAAGAGACTTCTGCCGTGGGTCGAAACTCACTTCGATCCAACCTCCGTCCACCGTCCTCTTCAACCTTGGACGGCACTCTTCAAACCGCATGCCCCATGATATGTTTGCTGACTGTCACTTGAGCCCGCTGTGTCCTGCCCACTCCTTTACAGTACGGACAGTACGTAATTTCCGTGTTGTTAAGTGAGCCCGCACAACATGAAGTATCACGAGAGGATTCGGTCGCTAAGTAACCGCTGCGCATGCTCAACACAGTGAGTTTGGACACATGGCAGAGGTCTTTTTTCCCGTGCTTGTCAGCCAAGTGAAAGCAAAAGAAAAGAGACCTCTGTTAGCAGGGAACGTTCCATAGGTGCGTCGAAGGGACAAATTTCACTTTAAACGTTCAATTTGTTTGTCGTTTAACGCGTCTGCCTTGTTTCCCTTATTTATACATGACGTCCATGACGTTTTAAATGGCCACTTAACATAAATACGGACCTCGAAACTATTTGCTGCTATTTCTTTTCCTTTTAATTAACAGCTCTCCCACTTGCCGTAAAAGCTTTACACGTTGAAATAAATGAATCAGTTGGAATGAGCTTTGATATACCGTACCTGTCATTTCCTTTCTTGTCGTTTTGGGCTAGGAGCTAGTTAGCTCGTACAAAAGTCATTAATCCCTTTTCCCTTTTAACTTTAGAGAGTGAATCGGCGTATTCCATTCATGGCATATTACATCATTGGAGGAATTGCATTAATTTGTGTTTTCTTCATTCACCTCACAGGTGAACGAAAAAAACCGAAAACTAAGGGCGCGTTTTTTTATTCACAATTCTGGGATAAGAATGGTTGGTACGGAATGCTAGGAATAATTCGGATTGTCTGCATAAAAGAAACGCCCTTTGAGATGCACGGTCCTGGGGCCCGTTTCTCGAAAGTCCCGAAACTTTACGGGCCATTTTCGGGTGTCACAATTCCCTTTGTATCTCAAGAACGGAGAGGATTTAAGTTGTCAAACTTTACGGACATGTTTCTTTTAGTTAGCTTGAAAAAATGTTAAAAGGTCGGCCTTCCAAAATAAGCGGTTGGCAGTTTCACAAGTGGCGTTTGGACCCGAAACGTTTTCAGGACTTTCGAGAAACGGGCCCCTGGCAGGAGTAAACATTGCGTAACAAATATGGCGGCCGACGATGAGGCTGCCGCATTGCATTGCAGCCGTTATCGCAGCAAAATTTCCTTGTAAATAAAGACGAGGAAGAAAATATGGAGACTGTTTTGGATTTGCCGAATGTTTTGGCAGTCTTATATACAATGGAGAGGAAACACATCCATCGAATCACTGGCCATGCAGAAAATGTTGTTCCCGCATATTTTCTTGTACGAAACATTACTGAAAAGACCTCGTACTTTTGGTACAATGAAATTAGAGGCAATGTTTCATTGTTTCCAAAAGTCTAACCTGATTTTTAGCTAGTGGAGAGCTATCGGGATGGTTGGCGAATCAGGCTGTCAGGCGTCAACAATGGAAAATTTAATCAAGTGAAGCTATGATCTTCGCAGTTATGAACGCTATGAAGCCACTGACACTGTCCAAGGTTTTTCCAGTGGCTTCATAGCTCAGTTGGTCAGAGCGTCGCACCGGAATTGCGAGGTCACGGGTTCAAACCCCATTGAAGTCCTGAATGTTTCAGGCTTCTCTACGCAACTGTACAAATTGCGTTCATAACTGCGAAGATCATAGCTTCACTTGATTTCATATCCGCAGTTCATATTTGATTCATTTCATATACCATTTCATCAATGGAAAATTTGTAATCGAATTCTGATCGTCTCAAGTTCGGCAGGCGCATTCATACATTCGTTAAATGGTCGTTAAGGCGGCAGGAGCATTCATGCATTCGTTAAATGGTCGTTAAAAATGCTCATATTCGGCTACCGATGAAAGACGCTCAATATAATGTATTACACTGCTTGAAATGCATAACTTTTATAAACTGAACGTTTCGTATGTTACAACATACATCATCAGAAGTGATTATTATTCAGTTACAGATAAATTTAAATTCAAAAATACAACTGTACGGACTGGGAACTAACGAAATTGACTGACATAAAACGACAAGAATATGTTAATAATAGAGATAAAGCTTCTCACTGCCAACGTTTTCATTTAAGGCTGGCTTAAGATCACGAATCAACAGAGACTCTTTAATTTCGCAATGCATGTCTGATCGACCAGTTGCTAATATTTCAAAATGATCCCACTTAATTCTATGGTTGATTAAGAAAACATGATCAGCAATTGCAGATTCGTGACAATTTGTAGTTAGGGCTTTAAAACGTTCTGTTTTTCTGTCACGTAATCGGCGTTTCGTTTTCCCTATAAAAAGAGGGAAAACGAAACGCCGATGAACCTTTATACCTGGTAATCTATGATCATTCTGAAAAGCCCGGTGGCGGCTTTGATTTCTGTCCCAGGGAAGTGCCTGGCTGAATGTGCAAACAATGTAATT